>JAQQSW010001184.1:0-21184 GCA_028646575.1 Pseudocheirus occidentalis
CGGAGGTTTCTGCTGGGGGTCGCAGACTGCTGGGAAGAGCCCCACCTGCTGCGCTGCCTGTAGTGCTTTCTGTCTTGTGGAGAGTTTTGGAGCTTGAAAATCTGTTTAGCGTCCCATTTTATGAGTTTTTTAGTGTGTTTGTGTGGGAGCTGTGGTCCTTTGCTGCTTCTATGCCACCATCTTGGCTCCGCCCCTCAAAAGGCTCTTATTTACTCCTAATATGACTACTGTTAAAATAATTTGGTATTCACACATTAACCAGAAGTTAAGCCTGTTTAATGTATCAGGAGACAGGATTCTCTTTTTCAAAGACCAGTTGTTCCATCTAACCAGTCAAAAACAAATAAAGGGAAACTCAACAGTGGCACTATTTCTATGCATCATTTGTTCTTTGATACTTACTTAGGTGGGCACAAGACTTCCTCCAGGAACTCCTCAATCTTGTTCACATCCGTTCTGACTTCACTGTTGAAAGTTATAAATGGGGGGTGAGTCCCTGGAGCCAAGTTCTGCAGATCTGCAGGTTTCCTGGTGGATCAAAGAAGGAAAAGTGTCAAACCCTAACCATTGCTTCTCTTAGCGAGCAGGAATACTGTCCAGTTCCCCAGAAAATGGTTCTCACAAAGAAATGGATTACACTACACAGATAACGATATGGTGAAATTTACTTCTTTAACTAAGCCAACTGTCTCCAACTTCACAATCAAATTTACATTACAATGAAGAAGTACACTATGAAGGTGTGATATTTCTCATTATAGTGAATTATCAGGACTGCACTGACTGTCCTAATGAATCACCCCTTCCCAACCCCTCCCCCCGCCCCAAAGCACTTTATCCAACAGTTCAGTACATAAGTCCTATTTACCCTTCATCATTCCACCATTTGGTCTAGCCAGTGCCCATCTTTGACAGTCATACCTTAGCAGGAAATGAGAAAACCCTGTGAATTCAGTTCCCTACTTAGAGACCATGTTCTTCATATCCCTTCCCAAATCAAGAAAAAAAATATTTACAGCAAGCTTTATAGAACCCAGTCTTCAGCTACCTTTTTAAAAACGGAAAATTCTCTCATTTTCTTTGACTTTCTATTCACTACCTTTAACCATGACTTTCATTATGTACTATTTGAAATATCATATGTGTGCATAAACACATAGAGAGAGTATATATATTTGTGTATGTATATGTGTAGAGAGGGATGATGAAGGGAGGGGGAGAAAGAGAGACATTTAAAGTTAAAAAGGATCTTAGAACACAAAATGTTTTAACTGGAGGGAACCTCAGGAAGCATCCACTCTAAACTCCCTCATTTACAGATTAAGAAGCTGAGGCTCATGGAGGTGAAATGGCTTACCTAAGGTCACACAGGCAAACAACCAGCAGAGTCAGTATGACAAGTTAAGTCTAATGCAAAATTATGGGAAATAGGAGTCCTGGATTTAGAAAACAGAGGAGCCTTCCCGGAACACTATTTGGGAAGCAACATGAAACAGTAGAAAGAATACCAGACTTGGCAGCTCGGAGACATGGGGACTTCCACCCCCAAACTCTACCACTTACTCTGGGCAGTCCCTTCATCATTCTGTGATACAGTGGAAGGAGTGCTAGATTTGGAATCCAGAAAGCATGTAGTAAAATAGGAAAAATAAAACACAAGATTTTTGTGAGCAAATGTATCAGGAGCCATTTATTTTTCATCTAAATTATTTCTTTAAAAAGTTCTTTCTGGTTCTAGATCTTATTCTAGGAAAATGGAGATGATCTTAAGCCACCTACCTTTAGGAGTGGTTGGATCAAAAGACATAAGATCTAAGAAATACTTGTAATAACAAAGTAATATAAACTTATAACTAACTTGGGGGGGGGGCCTAGAAAACCACAGGAACTCTAAAGAAGAATCATTTTGTTCCTGCACATCAGGAGCATTTGCAGTTTGTTACTCCCCTTCACTTATCACTGAGACCACCTGCTTTCCCTTCCCTTGATCACTAAAGGGTGGCAGCGTGTAAAATTACAGCCTCAACATCATGTGCATGTCAGTTTCATCCCCTCGTCCCCCCCCAAACACACACATACACACATGTTCTTTCTCACTCAGGGAGTGAGAAATTCAGCTGTTTCTACTTGCATCACTTGGCCCATCCTTGGCTCCAGGAGTGCTCAGGCACTGGTCAGCAGTCCAGAAACTCAACTGCTTTAAGCTTTTAGCTTTCCTTAGCTCAATATTCAAAAGTGAGGTTTTTGGTTTGTTTGTTTTTTAAGGGAGAAGGAAGGACAATGAAAAAGGACAGTGGCGCTTGAACAAAGCCAAGGGGCTGCTCACTGTGTGCATCATTCTGTAAAATAAAAAGACACAGAGAGAAGAAATCCCATTCAGGGAGGCGGCTAGTTCTAGAAAGGTCCAGGAAGTCTTGTTTTGGAATCTGTAGTAGGAAGGCTAACAACTTCCCACACACAAAGTCTCAAAATCCTTTCTCAAACTTGTTTAGGGCAAATCATAACAAGTTATATCTGCCCATCATTTTATGACAAACTAAAAGGTCAATAAAACTTAAAAAGTCTTCATTAGGCAAAACATGAAGCCAAACAATCCCCACAAATTGTAAATCCTTTTATCTACCTAGCAGCGCTTAACATTTACCACATGTTTCCTCAGAGTAAGCTTCAAGGCAGGTAAACGCGCACCTTATCCCCATTCTACGAAACTCAGCTCATTCTCCTTTCCCCCAAAGCCTCCCTTGCTCCACACTGTCCTATTCCTTTGGAGGGCACCACCAGGTCAAAGCCTAGGCATCATCCTCAGCATCTCATTCTCTCTCTCCCCAAAGCCAATCCGTTGCCATCAACTGTCGATTTTATATCCATCAGTCTCTTGGATGTGCCTCCTTCTCTCTATGACATTGCCCTCACCCTGGTGCAGGCCCTCACTACGGCATGAAAGAACTGCGGCTATCTGCTTTTGGGTGATCTCCCTGCCTCTTTCCCTTCCAATCCAGCCTCCAATCAGCTCTCAAAATAGTCTTGCTGAAGCACTATATCACCCCACTATTCAATAAGCTCCAGTGATTCCTTATTACCTCTAGGCATTATCAACTATAAAACCCTCTGGCTTCACCCTTCGCTGCCTCGCCCCCTCCTCCCTTCCCAGCCATCTTCTAGGTTCCTCCCATCCAGGTGCTCTGTGATGCTGTGCCCCTGGCCTCCTGGCCTCCTGAGACAAGGCAGTCCTGCTCTGGGCCCCTGGCCTTTTCACTGGCTGTCCTCCATACATGAAATGCTCTCCCCCCTCATCTCCCTGCCTGCCTTCAAGTCCCAGCTAAAAGCTTGCCTAATTCAAGAAGCTGTTCCTTATTCTCCTTAATGACAGCACCTGCCTTCTGCTCCTTATCTCCAATTTATCCTGTCTAGACCTCATCTGTACTTAGCGGTTTTCATGCTGTCTCCTGCATAACTCTGTGACCTGAGAACAGAACAGGGGTTTGGGGGCCTTTCTTTGTATCCCCAACATTTGGCACAGTGCCTGGCACATCGTATGTGCCTAGTAAATGCTTCAAGAATCAATGAGTGACTGTGAGATAGTGGAAATTCACCGAAGAAGCCTGGGTTTCAAAACGCACTAGCTTTGAATCTCAGAGGAAGACATACATATTCATTCCCTCTCTGCTCATCCACTTTGTCACCTGCAAAATAGCTACATTACATACAACCCCACACCGAGGGCCCTCTGGATCAGTCCTAAAGCCCTATTTTGGGCTGTTAGACTCAGTAGTCTTTTATAAAGTTGGAAGGACCCCATGTAGCCCTCATGTTCAGCCTCTAGGCTGAACAGCATCTCCATTACTTCTCAAGGCAGCGCCCGTTTAATTTTAAGACAGAGCTCACTGGGAGGAAATTCCTCCAAGCATCGAGTCCACATCGGCCTCTGTTACTCCCATCTATTCCTTTAGCCTCTCTCTATATAACAGGCCCTCAGATATTCTGCTATCCTCACACCCCAACCAGCACTGAAGTTTATCTTCTCCAGGTTAAATGCTCCCATGCTCCTTTTACAGGCACCAACAGTCATTCATGATCTTGGTTGTCTTGAATGTCTGTTCAGTATTTTTCAATCCTTTCCAACTCTCTGTGACCCCACTTGGGATTTTCTTGGCAAGGATAGTGGAGTGGTTCAATATATCCTTTTCCAACTCATTTCACAGATGAGGAAACTGAGATCAGCAAAGGTGATGTGACTTGCCCTGGGTCACACAGCTAATAAGTGCCTGAGGCCAGATATGAATTCAGGTGTTCCTAACTCCAGGCCCGGCACTCTATCTACTGTGCCACCTACATGCCCCTTGTCCTGGTTACCCAGCTTATCAATCAATGTCCTTATTAAGTTAGGCAGTCAGAATTGAACCTCACAGTCCAGATATGGTCTGACCATGGCAGAGGGCAGAGAGGCCATGTCCTCTTTGTTTCTGAAAGTTGTCTGTGCCCCTCCATGTAGACCCAGCTTACTACAGGACATGGCCTATATGCAGATAAGTAAATCCCAATAGGAAGTTTAATCACAAGCGGAGAAATCAGAGAAGGCTTCATGATATAGGAGGAAGCCCTAAAAATGAGTCTTGAAGAAAGAAAATAGTTCTTATAAATAGAAATAAAGAGGGAATACATACATTCTAGGCACTGGAGGCAGGCAGGGGACTAAGCTCCAATTCTGGGAACCAGCTAGTACTGCAGGTAGGTTGGGATGACTCGAGTGTGAAGAAGGATAAGGTGAAATGAGGATGGAGCCAGAGCAGGGGGAGGGGCCTTAAACTCCAGTTTAGGGGTCCCTATCTACTGATACAAGAGAGGCCCTGAAGATTCTTAGGCAGGAGAAGGAGATGTGGTCAGGCCTGTGACTTGGGAAGATGATCCTGGTGCCCATGTGGAGGTTATCCTCGTAATGGGAGAGGCTGGAAGAAGGAAAGCCAACGAGGAGGTTGCTGGGAAAGTCTCTTGGTGGGAGATGGCAAGGAGGAGATGAATTTACCCCCAAGCAATATGAGGATCCACTGAAGCAACCAGGGATATTTTTCCTGGAGAAAACAAGACTGGGGGGTGGGAGGAGGTCTTCAAGCATCTGAAGGACTGTCATGAGGAACAGGGCCCTAGACATGTTCTGCTTGGCTCTAGGGCACACAACTAGGAGGAAGAGGGAGAAAGTGATGACAAGCAGGTTTAGGCTTGACCTAAGGAAGAAGACTTAGGTTTTAAGGGGCTCTCTTCCTTGGGGGCCAAGGGATGGGGGCTTCAAACAGGCTGGATGGCCATGTCTGCTTCTGATACTGTAGAAGCAAATCCTGTTCAGGCTAGGCCAGAAGGCATCTGTTTCGAGTTAGAACTCTCCCAATTCTGAGATTCTGAACCTCAACAGGATTACTGTCAGGGTCAAGAGAAAGCACTTTACAAACCTTAAAGTGATACAGAAATGTGAGTTATTGTTATTACTGTCTTAACTATTAAAGACATAAGAAGCAGAACTTAATAAGCCTTGAAGAGCACAGCTCCTTCCCATAGTCTGTTTTTGTTTTTAAAATTCTAGAAGTAGTAAATTATTCTTTTCCTTCTGCTTTGGTTGTGGAATAAAAAAAAAAGAGGGACTGGGAAGGAAAGAAGAGGGGGGAGGGGAGGGGAGGGGAGGGGAGGGGAGGGGAGGGGAGCAATGTGAGAGCAAAACTCAGCTCAGTGTGTTTCTAACAACCCCAAGAAGTCGCTGCAGGGGTGGCACTCTTCCAGGTGTCCAATTACAAGCCTTCTAATGAAAACCTAGTTCTAGTGGATTGGTTCTCCAAATAAAGCAAGACAAACACTTAACATAATGTAATGGGGATGTTTTCAATCCTAATTATTTTACATCTTAAAAGTAAACCCATTAAAACAACAGATATACAAAACAGGGGGCAGCTAGATGGCACAATGAATAGAGCACCAGCCCTGGAGTCAGGAGGACCTGAGTTCAAATCCAGCCTCAGACACTTAACACTTACTAGCTGTGAGACCTTGGGCAAGTCACTTAACCCCAATTGCCCTGCCTTCCCCCCCCTCCAAAAAGAAAAAAAAAAACATATACAAAACAAGAGTTAACATAACCCTAGATTCAAGGATTAGAGTACAAGAAACTCTATTTCTACTGCTTGAGGCATCCATCCAACACTGATTCCAGTGAGGGCTTTGGTAAGTTGACCATACCTATCTCGATGGGATCAAAATGTATTTTGCACTTGTCTGTTCTCAGATAACTTTTAAAGGTGTTAACTGATTTTAACCAAATTTAGTACACCACTGAAGGTACAATAAATGCCACTATAAAAATGAAAAGATGACAGTTCCTGCCTGGAAGCTGAGAATCTACTGGAGCATGACTACACACATAAGTATGATATGCTCTAGATTAGAATGTGTTGAAGCAAGATGGATCTGGACAAAAGTGCTGTAGGAAGAAAGGGGTGATATTTTCTGTGGGGAGACAAGAAGAGATGAGCTTCATGGCAGAGGTAACATCTACAGAAAAGAATTTCTACAGGCAGAAATAAGGAGGCAGACTCCTCTAAGAAACTGAGAAAGCCTATGCAAAGACATGGAAAGAGGTGGCAGGATGCTGAAATGGAGAAAGAGCAAGTTGTCCCTGTGGCTGGAAATAAAGCTGATAAGTCATGACTGGAGAGAACATTAGATGAAAGTACAGCCACCCCAGGTGAGAGCCAGGCCTGAGGGGAAGCAAACATCTCTGGCACAGTGCCAGGTTCATGTGATTCCTGGACTCTATTTATCTGTAACAAAGGAGGGTTCTGTCTGAGGGCAGAGTGTCAGTGGGAAGAGACAGAGATGTCAGAAAGGGAAGAGAATCAAGAAAGTATTAAAGAAAAAGCCTGGAAAGGTATGGAGAGCCTTAAAAGCTAGGCTGTTTCCATTCAGCCTACAAAGAGAAAGCCAGTGGATGTTCTAAAGCAGGGGAGGCAAGAGTAGCAGGAAGGAGCCCTGGAGTGGGCAAAGCCCCGAGACCTCTTAGAAGGCCACTGCAATACTTCAGCAAGATCCCTCAATCCCAGCATTAGTCTAGTCTTTCCAAAGAGCCTCCAACGAACTGTCCGACAAGTACACTTAGATCCTTAGTGGTCTTCTGCGATGTTAACAGTCAGTGACAGCCCTAGTACTGTGGCCACTGTGGAAGCATTCTCTACCACTCAGCTTTGTCATTCAGAGATACATGGTAATATTTGTTCAAATGAACACATCAGCATCTATGCTAAAAAATAAGGCTCTCACTTACCATGGAGGCAGGGCTGAGACAGCGGAAGACTCTCCTGGGAGGGACTCCTCTTTGGCCCTGAGAGGCAGGGCCATGAACAAAAGGGGAAGGCTGCAGAGAAGCCACCACGAATGATATCAAGAGAGATTCCTTGTCACTGAGAGCTGTTCAAGAGTGGGGGAGCTGCCTACAAGGCCCTCAGGTAGAGGCTGGAGACCCACCTGTCCAGTGTGTTTCGGTGAGGATTCTTTTCATGGATGGGATAGACTCGGACTCTTTCAACTCTCAAATTCTACTATGTTAATGGAGATGATTTTGGCTAACTGAATAAATGACATTATGTAGTAAATAGGACACTGGACCTCCCATCACTGCCCAGTTCAGTTTCCTCCTCGTGGCATCAATTCTGTCAAGTCATTTCACATGAGCCCCAGCCCCCCTGGGCTTGCTGTCTCCTATGTCAGATAAAGGAGTACACAACTATTCCCAGGGGCTCTTTGTCCGTCCACTAGGGACAAGCTGCAGTAATAGAATGGACGGACAATTATGCTTAAGCAATGATGAAAGAAACACATTTCAGAGAAAACTAAGACTTGTATAAATTGGGGGCGGCTAGGTGGCGCAGTGAATAGAGCACCGGCCCTGGAGTCAGGAGTACCTGAGTTCAAATCTGGCCTCAGACACTTAACACAAAAAACTAGCTGTGTGACCTTGGGCAAGTCACAACCCCAACTGCCCTCAAAAAAAAAAAAAAAAGACTTGTATAAATTGGTGCAGTGACCAGAGCAGAACCATAATAATTTATGACCAAATACACTGTAAAAAAAAAAAAAAACCAACCAATCCAGCTCTGAAAGACTTATGGCTCTGAGCAGTGAGGGCAGTGACCAAGCTCTACTCCAGAGGCTGGATGAGGAAGTGCAGTAACCACATCCTGACAGGCAACAGATTCATAACACAGAATGAGACGTGCTGGTGGGCATGGCCAATATGGGTATATACTCTGCCTGACTATGAATATTGGTACAAGGGTCCTGTTTTTTTTTTCCCTCCAGTTGGGTCCCTCCCCAAAAAGAGAAGAAAACAGAAGAAAGGCCTGGTAAAATCAGAGAGAAGCAGGGAGGCTCTTATTATTTCTCAAGGGGGCCAACTCCATCTTTGGACAAACCTGTTCTGACCATAATTCCTTCTGCTCCTCCTCCTGCTTTTGCCCCTGGGGGGGGGTGGTATGAGAGGGGCAATGAGGGGATGATCTACATGCTGAATTTATTACATACTTTAAAAGAAACACAATCTCACGTACAATCTCTTGCTCTACAGTGTATATGGAAATACTGATTTTATCTGATGTTCAAGTTTAGAAATTAAGCAAATATTTTAGATGAGAGGGTTGGCCTGGAAGATCTCTAAGGCCCCTCTGGCTCTACCATTCTATGAAAATTTGGCTAACTTAGAAACACAAAAAACCTGAAATCTCAAAAAGCAACAAACCACACAAGCGGCAAAAGGAGACAAGGGGCGTGGAGCTTTCAAAGGCTTTTGGAGCCGTTTCCATTTGATCCCTTTTCTCAGACTGTTTCTCAGCTCCTGAATTCTAACTGTGCCATTGCTGTGTAGCTGCTTATGAACAAGAATCAATCCCTGTACATTAAAACCAAGTAGCCGTGGGTGAGTTCACCATTCAGAAGAGCAAAAGATGGCGGTGTTTCTTGGTGAGCCACTTGGATGTGACTTTGGGTTTTTTTTGTTTTTTTTTTCTTTACTAATATCAGTAATGTCTCCAACAACTTTGGCTAGCCAAAGCTCTAGCAGGTCTACACCACCCTGTCAAGCGCTTGTCTTGGGGGGCCTGGTGACAGGTCACTAGCTAGGTCAGAGAGCCTCTTCCTCAGAAAGCCAGCCATCAGGAGCTGAAGACCTGCGCCGACATCACTGCGGGCACCACGTCAATGTCCTCACAGATCCTTTAAGTAGGAAGCCTGACACTGCCATGAACGCTTTCTTCCACAAAACACTATCAAAGGAGCCTTCTGTATAGCTACAGGAAACTGGCTGTGTTCTTCCCAATGCCAGGCCCCAAGTCACTGGAGACGAGGCCTGATCTTCTACAGGAATTCGCTATTCCAATCCCATCCGTCAGCCACAAGCATATGGAAACCAGAGCACCACATCTGGAGTGAGAAGCCATCTCCTACTGATTTTTGTCTGAGTTGTCACAAGTCGACATAGCGCAGGCAATGTGTCCGAAGGAAGCCCTGACACCAAAGAGGGGACAGAGCTCTGTGGATGGCGCAGCCCAGCAGGCCGTATGGGAGACAATGCTAACCATTCCCAATCCTCCTCACCAAACAGGGAGGACCTTCTGGGGTGAGCTGCAGGCTTCTTTGTTACTGTTATCTATGCAAGGAATCCCCCTCTGAAGAGTTACTGATTGTTCTAGAGTGACTGAGAACTTTATGCATGCTATTTCATTTTACTCTCAAAACAACCCTGTAGACAGATCATTATTCCATTCTATGAATGAGGAAAATGAGCCTCAGAAAGTAAGTGATGTAACCAGGGTCACACTGCCAAAAAGCAGCAGAGCTGGGCCAAGAAGCCTGGTCTTCTCTTCCCTCTATACCATCCTGCCTCCCTACTGGACTCTGGCTATGAGGAGAAGCACTGAGAAAAGCAATGTGTGGAGTGCCCTGGGCCTTCCAGCATGCCAGACACCTCCTCAGGGCAGTCGATTGGAACTGGAATTTTTATTTTTGGTTTATTGGAATAAACATCATCAGGGGACCCAGAGCAAGTGAAAGTACAATGTAGATGCTGTGGAAGATGCATGCCCAAAACTGGCCGGTGATTTCCAAAGCAGTTAAGAAGTATGTTTGCTGGGGATTTTCTGACTACCCTAACAAGTGGCTGTGCCTGAGAGAAGAATGCAGTCTGTGTGCTGCAAAGCTGCAGTCTCTCACAAGGTGGCCCGTTCTGTCTCCTCACTGACCCTCCCTGTAGGGTTCACCCATGAAAAAAGAATGCAATGCGCTTTCCTGTTTGTCCCAGGAATTCTGGAGGACTGGAATCATTAGATGATCAGCAGGCAAACACTTTAAGTGGCTTGTCACATCCTCCTCAATAAACCATGAACTTCTGGTTGATCCTGGCATTCAAGGCCCTGCCCAACCTGGCTCCAATTTATCCCTCAGCCTTACGCGCATACTCATATATCATACTTTTCCCCTTGTCAGATACACTAGAATTTCCTACCCCTTGTTTTCATCATGCCCTCCTCCCCTTTCTCTGTCCCTTTACTCATTCCCACAACAGGAAAGGCCATTTCCTCACTCCTCCCCATCCCCACCCCTCCGTTACACTTTTCCCAGCTCTCTCTCCAGGCATCCCCTCTCCCATGTTATCATGCCTCACCACCCCATTAGCTCCTCCACAACAGGATCTGGTGTGTCTACTTCTGTAGTCCCAGTAGGTGCTTCACAAAGGCTCAAATTGAAAACATCCTTCTTTGCACCACAGTTCTTCACCTTAGACGGTTCTGCCTCTACCCACCAGGGAACCAGCTGGGACGACATCAGAGACGATGAATCCTAAAAGAAGCACCTTAAAGTGATCACCATTTAGGGAAGATGAATTTCAGATAAGCCAACTGGAACCCGACCTCTCCACTGCAGAGACAACTGGCCATGCAGTAAAGAGTCACTGACAGCAAAGAGGACAAGATCCCTTCTACCTCCAGCCTCTCCCACCTCTGCCGCCCCATCCTTGCAAAGAGATAACACCAAAAAGGAGGCCTGGGCCAGCTTTGTTTCTGATTCTGCACCAAAAAAACCCAAACCAAGCAACTTTATTACTTCTTCCCTAATTCATCCTGATTAATCTTGGATAACAGAAGAAATTTTCTCATTAGTGATGGTGCACATGTCAACAATTCTGAAAAAAAGGATGTATTTCTTGTATAGGCAACAATTACCATTCTAATCCTCATTTCTCAAAACCAGTATAACTGATCCCATAAGGCCATTCCTCCACCATGGCCCAGCAGCTCTTCCCTGGACCCTGCCCCTTCCTCTACCCCCTAGCCCCTAATCCAATCTTCAGGCCTTGGGAGTAAGAAAACCTGGATACAAATCTGTGCTGCCCCGCCTTAGTTTGGCAACATTAAGCAAGTCACACTCCACCCTGAGAGGTGCCAACCTTCTCCTCTCAAATGAGAGCCATTCTTGCACTCCCTACCTATTGCAAAGGAAACACTCTGTTAACAAGAGATGCCAGGCAGTGTTGGGATTTTCTTAAAATCACTCTCAGTTAAAAGGAGCCTAGCCCAGACCCTAACCAAATGAAGGCTGTCTTCTGCTTCCCTTACAGCCTGGTATCCAGAGTCTACTTGAAGACTTCCAGGGAGAGGCAGTGTTCTGCATCCTCAGGGAGCTCACTGCATTACTGAACGTCCTTTATCTGCTGCCCCACCCCCCCACCCCCCAGTTTCTACCCACTGGTCCTAGTTCTTTCTCTTAAGTCTGTCAATGGTAGTCATTTGTGCCTTCTGGTGATACTAGATACTAAAGATGATAAAACGGCTGCAGATAACTGATTTGGAGAATCAGGCACCAGGAAGGTGGAGGGGGCTGTGTAAGGAGCTCAAGCCCAAACTGGCTCACTGCCATGGACGCTTGTCACACAGAAGGGAACTAGAAGGAGGGAAGAAGGAAAAGATGGAGGGAAACAAGCATTTTAAGCACCTACTCTGTGCTAGCATCGTGCTAAACACTTTACAGCTATCATCTCATTTGATAATCAAAGCTCAAGTCCTGGCACTGCCACTATATCTGATGAAAGTAACATTAACAGGGGCAGCTAGGTGGCACAGTGAGTAGAGCACCGGCCCTGGAGTCAGGAGGACCTGAGTTCAAATCTGGTCTCAGACACTTAACACAATTACTAGCCGTGTGACTTTGGACAAGTCACTTAATCCCAATTGTCCTCCAAAAATAAAAAACAAAAACAAAAAAAAAACAATTACATTAACAGACACACTAATGTTTTAACACTCTGAAGGAAGCAGGAACATAGGTGTGAGTGCTCTCCCATCAGGCACTTCTAGTGGCCCTGCTCCCAAGCCCTCCACAGAGGAAGTATCAGAAGCTCCCTCCTGGGCTGTGGAACCAGCCCCCTGCTCTTCTCATCCTATGGATCCTCAAGGGCAGGTATACTGAACACCACTTTCATACATGAATCCTCCTTGGTAGGATTCATGCTGCAGCCAAGCCCACGCTGACCTTTGGAGTTGCTGACAAGTTTGACCCTTCTGAGATCCTGGTGCTCTAGACTTGCAGAAGCTCATCAGTACCTGGAGAATCTTGGGCAGGCAGCAGCAGGAGCTCGGGTCCCTTTACCCTTTATCCTGCAGCCAAGGGCACCCTGGGTTTTGGACCATGTCAGGGGAACTCTAATTCTTTTCGAGTTTCTGATTCTTTGAGATCTGTTTTGCCTCTCAGTTCTCTAAATACAATATGCAACAAAAAATGAGGTTTAGATTTGCTTTTTCCTTTTTCATAGAAACAACTCCCACAAAAGCACTCAAGGTACCAGCCATGTTTATACTGGCAATCAAGCTAAGGAAACTCATTCAAAGACTCCACAGGGTTCTACGAATACCAGCAGAGTTATTAGCATAGATGGCAACTCGAAAAAAGATGTCCCACAGGGCCAACCACAGCTGGGAAATGATTTGTTCTTATGGATAAGATGTCATGTGACAATCATTTTATCCACATGTAGCATGGATTTCTAAGAGCTCCAATACTCCCCCGTCGGTCTCTTTAGGGGACTGTTTTTGTCTCAAACCTAGAACTGAGAACTTATTCTTAAAAGCAGAAAACTGAGTACACCATGGGTCTTTTTTCACCCACACACATGCAAAAAAATAGTCATAATTTTTTTTAACCCAAGAGATTTTACAAGACACATTTTAGGCTCTTTGTGAAACACTTTCAATAATCCCAAAGTTCCCACCGATGCAAAAGTTGATCCTCTTAAAACCAGTATTCTCCACCAGTATTCTCCACTGGTAATATTACCATGGCTGCAAATCATGGTCCACCATGATCTCTGAAAGGCAAAAGGCCTTTGGTAACATATCACCAATGATACCTTGTACCTAAGATGTGATGTAAAGGGCCTATCAAATACACATTTATTCAGAAAAGGCCAGTCACGTGTTGAAAATGTGGGAATAATGGAGGGGCAGTTCCTCTACTCCCTGCTATTAAAGCATGAGAAGAAGGCCCAATGGGTAGATGGCTTATGAAGGACTGAAAGAAGGACCTGGGTAAGATGTGCAGAGGATATGAGGGCACAGGGAGTATGGAACCACAGGGACAAGCTCATGGTCTCACTGATATATTGGGGCAGGCAAGGCCATGAGATATTTTGTTTCTCTTAAATAATTCCACTGAATTTGGATTTTTAAAAGCAATGAAGAATGTGTGTTGATTTTAGCTGCTTCTTCTCTTTTCCTGGAGATCACATTGTGCATAAGAGCTCCTTTTGAGTGTGTTAGGAAGAAGAAAAATTTCCAAAAGCCAGAATTTGAGAGGAGGGTGGAGTGAGGAGAGAAAAGTAGCTAGAAAGCTCTCCTTCCCCCAGTACAGTGTTCTCTTGTGTTAGGGGTGTTTGTGCAAGTTCCTCAGCACACAAATGTGCCCCTATTTTGGTGTCAACTAATATACCTGAGGGATGGAAAACACAACGGCCAGTACAGCCAGTACAGAATTATTGAAATGCCCGGGCTAGGACCATGTTCTTTGGGGAACTCTGGATTTCCATAGCTCATTTTAGAATTCCTGGGGAAAGTATCACAATCAGGCACTGTATGTAGTAAGGCAGCTCATTCAGAGTACAGACTCACTTGCTCCAGGCCAAAACTGGGATAGGAAAAATCCAAGTATTTTCAGCTGCTGTCAGGGTGTGTGCCTGGTGGCAGGATCTATTCTTAGGAGCTGTACTGGGACATTTCCTTTTGGGGCTGGGATCAGTCCAGGGCCAACTGGGGTCTCCCTAAAGAGATCTGAATGTGTAGGAAACTTCCCCTCAAATGCAGGGTGGTCACATCAATGATTGCCTTCCCAAGAGCTCCACAGTGAGGTCATCCCCCTCTGGGAACGGCTGGTTAATGCTTGCCCTCCCACCCATGGTGAGGCACAGACCCCAGCACACGGAGCCAAGGCTCAGACCCGTGTGACCCTAACCAAATTACTTCACCTCCCTAGAGGATCCATTTTCCTCATCTGTAAAACTGAGCTAATGGCAGCTTCAGGAACCTCACAAGGTTGGGAGGAGGAAAGCTCTCTGAGTCGGAGCCATTCACCACACTGCCTACACACGCCCCTGATGCTCTACAGAGGGTTTTCTCTGCTATACATCACAGCCTCCACGTTTTCTCGTTCTGTAGCTGTCTTGTATCATAAAGGCCCCTCACAGTCATCCATTTCTACAACCCAGGTTTGCCTTCCTGTGAAAGTAGGAGTAATGGCAAGAAGAGATTTTGTCACAGGGCTCCCAACAGCAGCATCAGGGATGAGCATTAGGCAAGTCAGGGCAACTGAGCCACTAAAATCACTCCCATGAAAATAAATTCCCTGCAAGCTATCTTCACCCATCTGCTATAAATAAAATTCCACATTCATGAAACATGAGGGAAGAAAGATCATTATGTGAGGGACAGCTTGATTATAGGAAGCTTTCCAAACAACATTAGGGTTCACAGAGCACAGTCCTTCCAGCAAGAACAAGACAGAAGCCACAGAGGGGTCCCACAAGAACATGCCCAAATGGTCACAGACACACTGACGATGTCTCAGTGTTCATTACTGCAGTCACCATTCACCATTCTCCAAAAAGCTAGCAGACAGAATACAGGGCCCCAACCAGCCCTCTGGACACAATCCCTGATGGTGAATGGTCTTGGCCAGTGGGAAACTGCCCTGGGTGTTTGCTCCATTCCCACCCCAAGTGTGTTTGCTCCACAAGATCACAACAGGACAAGACAAGCCACTAAGCACAATGGACCCACTGTTCAACAGACTGGGACTGCACGTGCCTCTTGACTATCTACCAACACCCTTCCAGGAGGCTAAAAATAGCTCTTTCCACATGAATGGTGAGCTCATGGATAGGGATTCTTATTTTAACACTACATATAAGCCAGACCTCTTTCAAGTCACAGGGCAGATAATTCTGCCTGTGCTCCACCCAGTCTTCATTTTCTCCATCTGTACATTTTAGAAATGGAGTCAACCCAAGAAAGAATTAAGCCCCTTCCCTCATTTTACAGATGAAAAAGGTGGGGCCCAGGGAGGAGGGTTGACTTGGTCAAAGTCCCAGAGGGTCAAATAAGTGGCAGGACCAGGACAAGGGAGACCCCAGGTGTCTAGTACTTTCCCCACTACACCAAATGGCTTCTGCTCCTTGGAAGCAGAAGAGTAAGGACCTTGAGGGACAAAATGGCAGTGTACTAGAAACTCCTACCCGCTGCTGGAGCATCCAGATAACCTGGCAAGAAAGCCACTTTCTTACAGGTTCCCTGCCATCCTTGGAAAGTATCCTTGACAAGACTGCGTGGTCTTTGGGCTAGAAACTCCTGGAGTTTCTAGCAGGAATAGTTGTGAGGGGAGATTCTGGAGACTGAATCAGGATTACATCCAAGTGGCTCCAATCCATGCAGAGCTTTCCTGCTGTGATGTTTACAGAGAAGGAAAAAAACCAAGCAATGTTTGTGAAATAACTCAGGAGAGCCAGAGTTTACTTGAGAGAAATGCCAAGCTTCCTTACCTTTTCAGATCAACAGTCGTGACGCTGAACACCACTCCTTTGAGCCAAAGGATCATGAAGAGCCTCTGAGAGAAGGGACAGTTTCCTATGCTCTCACCATCACTGCCAGCCTGAGAAGCACAAGAGACCAAGGTTAGGTTAAAAAAAAAATCATCTTAGGGTTAAAGGGAAAGGAACTAAGACATTCAGAGCAACTATCATTCAAATCAACCATTTATTATGCAGTCTACCCTGCATTCAAGACACAGTACTAGGTGTAAAGAAAGAAAAAACCCAGAACTTCAGAATTCAGAGGAATTTCCCAGGCTTCCAGCCCGGTCCAACCTACACCAGAAAAAGTATTATCTCTGCAATACACCCTTTTCCTCAAGGAGCTTCTATTCTAATAGGAGGAGATAAAATATACACAAGATAAAGAGAACACAAATTAGAACATAATTACCACTTAAATGTAGTACCATGAGATCATGAGTCAGAGGAGAGAAAATGTATCACCAGGTTTTAGGTGGGTGGGGCAGGTATGGAAAAGCTCTATGGAAATGGTGACATTTGAGCTGGAAAATGGGTGTAACGGAGGGGCCTGGGGAGAAGAAGGCATCATGGCTGGCATGAGGAGTAGTATGAACAAAGACATGGAGATGAAAAGGAATCACAAAACCAGAAGCAAAGCTGGGTTCTTGCCCTGGAGTCAGTGAACTGGTCTTGTTTTTTGAAAAAAATGGTGATCACTGTATTTCAATAGAATTAGTTTTCTTTGTGACTCCTATGTGTTTTATTTTTTGCATTAAAAAACCCTATTCTGATTCAGGGTCCGCAGCTTTCATTGGGCTGCTAAAAGGTTAAGAAAAGGCAAAGAACCCCTGAATCAGAGGCAGAAGGGGCACTCAGGAAACAGTTAAAGAAACTGAGATTTCAAAGAGATTAACTGACTTGCCCAGGGTCGTGAAACTACTGAGAATCAGAAACAGGTTTAAAACTTAAGTCTTAAGGGGCAGCTAGGTGGCACAGTGAATAAAGCACCAGCTCTGAAGTCAGAAGGACCTGAGTTCAAATTCAGCCTCAGACATTTAACCTTAACTAGCTATGCGACCTTGGGCAAGTCACTTAACCCCAATTGCCTTGCCTTCCCCCCTCAAAAAAACCAAAACACGTTGGATCTTAGTTCAAGTTCAAAGCTCTTAACATCACACCATTCCAGTACAGACAGGGAACAGTGTGGGTTAAGCCTAGAAAAGGCCAAGTGGACCCAACTTGTGGCTATGAAATAAGAACTTTATTTGGTAGACACAGTGAACTATTGAGGGTTTTTTACTAAGAGAGTCACACTGTCATCCTTGAAGTCAAGGGAAGACCACTTGCACAGTATTTGTGTATGGTATACAGGAAAAGGAAAACAAAACAAAACAAAACAAAAGGAATGGCCTTCGTTGCAGAGGTCATGGTGTTCTATGATTTAGAATTTCCTCTCTCCAGGATGCCCAGGGAGGACACTGTCTCCACCAACGCTGATGGGAGTTTGCTTTACAGCTTACAGTTTGAGAGAGCTGCCTGTGGTCCTGTGCAGAGCCACAGAACCCAGAAGTGTCAGATCACACTGGAACCTTCCTCTTCCTGACTCCACAGCCAGGTTTCTCCATTATGCCATAGCATGCTGCCTCTTGGTAAGTTTATCAAGTTTAAAGGAACAATAGCAAACAGAGAAGACAAAGAGGAAGGAAGGGCGGGGAGCTCCGGGCCATTCCTCTGTTCCCCAGGTATGAGACATGTAAATAAAGAGGAGGAGAGTCTGGTCTCTTTGAGCAAACTTTTTCTGTTCCTAAGGGCAAGAACTGTATTTTTAAGTTTTATGAAGCAACAATGTAATTACACATGCCAGAAAAAGACTAAGTTATCCATTCTCTTTTTCTTGTGCTAAGATAATAACAAACAAGAACTCATCTGTGCTTTAAGCTTTTATAAAGCACCTTCCTCGTTATGGGGAGAAGTATTATTATGCCTCTTCTAGAAGGTTTGGCTGCAAGGGTTGTCCCTCCATCTGTGCAGCTCCATCATCCCTCAGCCTCAGTAGGGGATTTTGGAGCTGGAAGCTCTATCATCCTACGGCCTGCCTGGTGACGGGCCTTCCTCACCTTAGCTAGGTTGATCAGGGCCAAATGTCCTGTCCCCCAGTAGGACCCTACTTGAAGACTTTGCAGTTGAGTAGGAATGCTCAGAGCTGACAATTCACTTAGGACAGGCCATTAGCAGTGTATTTTTATTCCTATTTCATTCCCATTTTCTGACAAGGAAACAGATGCAAAGAGGTTAAGTGACTATGGTCACACAGCTACTGAGTATCAGAGACAGGATTTAAATCTGTGTTTAAACACGGTCTACAGACTGCAATTCTGGAATTCTTTGCACTATGCCAATGAAGAGGATGCTTTTTCAATATAAAATATTTGAGGGGGATGTCACAATAACACTTTTGCTACTAGCAATCCTTGTGTGAGAAAACATCTAACAACAAAAACCTACCGTCATAACTGGGCATGCCTTGCTTTCTCCTGCTGCAAAACTCCTCTCAGTATTCCACACCCACCTCCCTGATGTAGTGATGGCAATGGCTCAGCAATGGGAAGCAGCCCCATGAAAAGAGTCACTTCATATCACAAACAAGTCACAAACAGGAGAATTCATGAAGCCTGTTCCACTGTGATTTTTAGGAAATTTCCCCCAAGTTGAGTTGAGGGAAAACATCTGTTCCTTAGCAGATTCCTTACTCCTTGTAAAGAATGTACAAATGAAGGCTGTGGGATATTTATAAATCAGTAACTCCCTCTCACTTAGCCCCTTTGGAGAAAATGGCTTTTTCAAGTTTGCCTGCAGTACAGCCACGTGCTTCAGGCATACTCAAACCCTGCTAAGAATGACTCAAAGTCTCTGGAGAGAGGCTGAACCTCTTAGGGGCACAGATGGTTTTTTCAACACTGGTTCTGACTAAAACAAGGGCCACAGACTGGGAAGTGAATGGCTAGTTAAGGACTTCTAACCAAGACTGCTTTCTAGATGGAAGTTGCCCAGCTCCCATAAGCCCGATCCAGCAAAAGTTTGTACCCAATCAAATAATGATCAAGAAATCCAATGACAGTCACTCCCCAAGGATACAAACAGGCAGTTTTTTGATGAAGAAATCAAAACTATATAGATCATACAAAAAAAAAAAAGCTCTAAATCATTACTGATTAGAGAAATGCAAATTAAAACAACTTTGAAATACCATCTCATACCTCCATCAGACTGGTTAAAATGACAGAAGGGAAAAACAACAAAATGGAAGGAATATGGAAAAATTGGGATATTAATACACTATCAGTGGAACTGTGAACTGATACAACCATTTTGAAGAGCAATCTGGAATTATGACCAAAAAGTTCTAAAATTATTTATACCCTCTGACCTAGCAATACCACTATTAGGTCTGTTTCCCAAGGTGACCAGGAAGAAAGGAAAAGAACCTATATTTCTAAAAATATTTATAGTAATTCTCTTTATGATGGCAAAGAAAACTGGGGGGATGCCCATCAACTGGAGAATGGCTGAACACATCATGGTATATAATTGTGATGGAATACATCACAATTATTGTTGTAAGGAATGATGAACAGGCTGATTTTAGAAAAACATGGAAAGACTTGCATAAAATAATGAAAAGTGAAATGAGCAGAGCCAAGAGAATCTTGTATACAGTAACAGCAATATTATTCAAAGAATAACTGTGAACAACTAAGCTATTCTGAGTATTATAAATACTCAAATCGACTACAAAGGATCTGTGAGGGAAGATGCTACCTACCTCCAGAGAAAGAACTGATAAAAAGAAGAATGCAAAGTATGGTTTTACATCTATTTATAAATCTGTGTCAAATGGTGTGAGATGGGGGAGAGGTGGAGAGACAGTTTGGAACTTTAAAATGTAACACAAATAAATAAAATTTAAGTAAAAAAGAAAGAAATCCAATGACAAATTACAATAAGTGACTTCTCCTACCCCAGAACTATACAACAAACCAGAGACTCACGAGCCCTAGGAAAAGGAGTTACCAAAGCTTGCAAACCACACTGCTACCTCCCAACATGTCCAGGGACAGGTATAGGGACCTGGAAACCCTAAGCAGTGGCAGGGACCAGTCACAGTAGTATTCAAGACCTGGACAGTCCAGGTAACCAAGGTCTTTCAGGTCACTAACATTCTATCCTGAAACATTGTAAAGGAATTAAAGAGCCAGCACTATCTTAAAGATACAAAGATAACTAACCCCAGAAGGTGGAGGTCAGCAAGGGAACCAGGTGACCAGGAGGGCCAAGTAGTCAACCAGGACACCCAAAACCAAATCAGGCGCTGGCACAACACGTCTCCTCAGGAGCTATAGCTGGCCAGATGAGCAAACCAAAGAAGACCCTAATCAGCATTTGTTAAAGTATTTCAAATCTAGAGAGCCCAAAGAGAAGGAGAGAGAATGCTTAACAACTATAAGGAGATGGGGGCAGAGCCAAGATGGCGGCATAGAAGCAGCAAAGCACCACAGCTCCCACACAAACACGCTAAAAAACTCATAAAATGGGACTCTAAAACAGATTTTCAAGCTCCAAAAATCTCCACAAGACAGAAAGCACATCTGTTGCTACAGGCGGCCGAGGAGGCAGGGCTCTTTGCAGCAGTCTGGGACCCTTGCCGAAACCCGGCCAGGTCAAGCCCTGGGGTACCAGGTGGGGAACCGCGGCTAAAGGAGAGCAAATCAGCTGCACTGGAGGCACAATTACCACATCTATCAGGCCAGAAGAAAAAAAGGCTAAGAGAAAGGTCAGTGGATTTTGCTAACTGGGGAGGAGAAGAGCAGGTCCGGCCAAACTGCTCCCAGGGCAAGGAAGCAGTGGGAGGCAGCTGTAGCAGCAGGAACATCTGAGAGCCACAGCGGCCCCCACTGGGCTGCTTCAGAGCCCTCGGCCTGCAGATAGCAGGGGAGCTGACGCGATCCATCGAGGCCAAGGGCTCTTGCATTGAGTGGCCTGGATCTGGATCGTGGTCTTCAG
>JAQQSW010001185.1:0-21175 GCA_028646575.1 Pseudocheirus occidentalis
AAAAAAAAAAAGGAAAAAGAAGAATATTTGCTAAAAATCACATAGTTCTCAGACATACATAAAACAGTCTTTAAACTGTTAGACCTCTTAATATTAGATCTTTTTAAATTAGTTAATTAGTTGTTATACAACTAGAGGAACTAAATCAATATCTATAATCCTTCCATTTTTTGTTTCCTTATTCATCACATTCTATCTTGACAGTTGTGTGGAGGACAAATTGGGGAGAGGAGAGCCTAAAGGCAAGAAAGCCCATTTTCCAACATGCTTACACATGATAGTGATAATAATAATAATAATAATATAATACTTTACTCATAATGTATCTGTGAGACAGATTGTATTATCATCACTACTGTTTTAAAGTAGAGAAAGCAGAGAATCAGAGACCTGACACCCAGCTAGTTAATAGGAGAACTAGGGCCCATCTTTAATCCTAAAATCAATTCTCTTTCCATAAACCTGACAGATGATCTTCATAATAACTATGGAAAATTGTTCTAGAAATGATTGTTTTTGTTTTCCTCTGAAATTCTCTAGTATTCTTAGATTTCCCAAATCTCTAATTCTTTTAAAAAATTTTCTATCACACTGAACAACACTTGTTGCTTACAATATTGTTTCATGCATACGTGTTTTCCATTAGATCCATGAGGCAAAGGGAGCATAAATTCCATTTCTTTTTTATTTTCCATTAATGTCATCCTTGAGATATAGGAAGCAAGGAAACGAAATTTAGTAAGTACTAACTATATAATTATTTTCTCATTTGATCTTCACAAAACCTCTGCAAATAGGTACTATTATTATTCCCATTTTATTGCTGAAGAAACAGAGGCAGAGAAGTGTCTGGGGCCAAATTTGAACTCAAGTCTTCTTAACTCTATGTGCAGTGCTCTATCTAGTACATCACCTAGCTTCTACCTAGCACATGGGTACTCAGTACGAATTAATTGATTGATTAATGCTAATGTATGTTAGTATATAGGATAAGGGAACCTATATAATTGTTACTTTTCAAAAACTACCAAGGTACATTTCTCTCAAACAACACAATAGGTTTCTCTTTCTTAGTCTATATTCTCCTTTTTTATTCCTCTTCCTTTTTTCTGCACCATAGCATTGTACCCCTAATGAGATTCTCACAGAATTCAGAATCTCTTCTGGAAGAGAACTTTGAGGCAATCCAGTGAAAATCCTACCTGTGAGAATCCCATTTACATTTCTTAGAAGTAGTCCTCTAGCTTTTATTTGATGACTTTCAGTAACTGGGAGATTTGTTGAGGAATTGACTTTGTAAAACTTAAAGTGGTATGAAAATATGAATTATTACTATTAAAATGATCATATTCTTAGTATAAACAAAACTAGAAAATATAAAGAAGTGGCAGCTAAATGAAAGGAAACATATTTTCACTCAAAGTGATGGATTTTAATATTCATTTGTTAGTAAACATTTATTAAACATCTACTGTGTACCAGACACTGTGGCAAGCACTAGTAGACACAAATGAGGACAAGAAAGTCACTTATCTCATGTATTTTACTGTCTAGTGGAAGAAGACAATGCACAAAAGAAAGCTGAAAAGCAAAAGGGGGAGGTACCCAACTTGAGGGCATAGTGAGGAAGTCAAAGAAATCCAAAGTGAGTACAGAATTTGCTTTCAACATTAACTAAAGGGCAGTAAGATATACATGAAACCTATGCTTATTTCACATCAGGTTAATCAAGTGGAGATGACAGATGGGCCATCATAAATTTAAGTGCAACTTTTATGCCATAATCTGTTGCAAAGGAGGAAGCAGAGAAAATCTGTGAAGGATTGACAATATCCACTAAACTAAGTCAATACATTGTAAATGCTTATTTACTAATTGACTTCTATAAGAAGGTAGATTTAGGACAGTGGTGGGGCCAAAATGTAGTGGAATTCATCATTTATATTTAAGAAATGAGACTATATGACTTAGAAATATGAAATATCACTACTTCAGAAGAATTAGTATTTCAATTGATTCAAATTTAATGGAAAAATGATGAATGTAAATATACTGTACTATATACGAATATATAGTACAGTATGGTACTGTACTATATACAGTACTACCAACAATGGCTTATTACAAGAAATAATTAATGTAAAAGATATCCTGAAGGACAAATATGGCTTTACATAATTGGTTATGTAGTGATAAACATGTATAATAGCTTAAATACCATGAAGGTATCCAAACAGTGTTAAGATAGCCAGTCAGCTGAAGTCCTCTAGTTTGTTGGGTAAAACTTCATTAAGAGGTTGACAGAAAGACATGGACAAATATCACAGAATACCAGAATTGGTAGAAGAATTATAATGTGCATCAGTAAAAAGAATTCATTCACTGAAGAATTCAAAGATCAAAGTACTGAAATAAATTCTTATTCTCTGTGTGTATATGTATATATATTAACCCACTATAGGTATGAGGTCTTCCATGAGTGACCATACCACCAGTAGGAATGCATATTCAAAAGGCAATTTTGTGAGTGGGGAACATGAACAGAAAACACAAATATACTCCATAAACATGCTGCCAAGGCACATACAAGAAAGGTATGTGTATGGGAACATGGTTCAGCTCATACTGCATGTCTATCTAAGAATTCAAAAATAATGTTCCAGGTAAGAGTATGCCTTTAATTAGCTTTCTTTCAAAATTTCTCCCTTGATCAGAAAGGATGATCTGGGAGAATCTCTATACACTGCACGCCTTTTTCACAACATTTCTACATTACTTAAGCTTTTAAGGTTCCTGCTTAGGTGTGACTTCATGTAAACATGATTATTCTATCTTCACTAAGATATTCATGTTCTACTTATGCAATTCTAGTATAAAACATCTGTATATGAAATCCAATGCTTTTCTAGTACTTATACTGTTTATATATGCATTATAAGTTGGTAGTTCTGTCTCCTGAATGCATCCAACACAAGTCTTATACTCCATTCAGTTATCTGCTATCAACTTGGGCAGGTAGAAGTCATTTAGTACCAGTTAGGTGGGACTTTCCTCAATTCATATCCATTTTCATCATGGCAACAGGGTTAGATGTTTGAATAGCATTAACTACGTACCAGATTAAGGATCAGTTACGGTCTGATATAGTACTCCATTGCAAAGCTCCAATTTTTGCCTTTCTGCAACAGGGTGAGGCCCTCAATTACAGATCAGTGTCACTCACTAATTGTAGATCTCCATCCTTTTGCTACAAGTTATCCCAGGGCAATTAATATGAGCATTAGCTCAACACAACAAAGTTCAGATCCTCTGACAATACTCTTCTTAGTGGCAAATACCTGAATGCCAGCGGTACTCTCATGTGGGAGAGGTCTGACTTCCTAACCAATCAACTTTCATCCATTTGTGGATATCATCATAGTTTTTCATTTACATGACCAAGGGATAAGGCATCTGCATCCACAGTAGTTTTCCCTAGATGAGAGTGCCATTGAACTCCTAGTTGTCAGTTGTTTCTACAGATCTGTGACAAGTAACATATGACTTAGCTCCAGTTAGTACATAACAATGAATTGTTATGTTTATACTTGAAATTCAGTTCTAGTTGCTTCAAAGTGAAAGAGCCTCAATTTATGTATAGGATAACAAGTTCTCTAATAGAAAATGTAATATTTTTCAGTGGCTACCAGGTTCTTGGTATAAAACTGTGTGCTAGGCAAGAGTTGGTATCTAAGGAATAGAACTAGCATGAATCTTCTTAAACCAGTACTGATGCATTTTTGAGACAGGTGACTAAGTCTTTAAAGGCCTTTTTATACTTCTTATCCCATTAATTTCCAAATGGTATCAAAGGGGTAAGACCAGAATATTCTTCCTTATTCATTTATTTTGGTTCTTTATAAAATTAAATTTGTTGTACATTAATTTTTTACTTAACAAAAATCTATTTGCTTAATTATTTTCGACTGTACATCCATGGGTGATATCCATATCAGTGATGGCATAGCTAGATATTCTGACTTTAAAAATTTATTTCAAAATTTGTTGAGCACATCATGTGTAAGTCACATTGTTAGGTATTATGTAAAGTTTTTACCAGAAGTACACAATTATGTAAATTTTGGTTCTCTCTTTACAGATCAGGGGATTGAAGCTTAGAGAAGTTTGATGATTTGTCCAGGGTCACACAGCAGGGGCGTGTTATTGTCAAACCTATTTTAGGAATATAAATTTGTCTTTGAAATTGTCTTCATTAACATCCCCCATGTTCTCTTTAAAAAAATTAATTAATTAATTTTTATTTATTTTTATTTTTCAACATTCATTTCCACAAAATTTTGAGTTACAGTTTTTTCTCCTTGTCTTTCCCCTTCACCCATCTGAAAACAGCAAGCCTACTGAATGCCCCTTCCCTCAATCTGTTCTCTCTTATATCCTCCCCATCACCCTATCCCCCCAGCTTTGTAGTAGGGCAAAATGGATTTCTATGTCCCAGTGCCTGTATATCTTATTCCCCAGTTACATGTAAAAACTAAGATTTTTTTAAAATATTTGTTTTTAAAAATTTGAGTTCCAGGTAAAGATAAGCACTTCAATATAGGTTGTACATATGTAGTTACCCAAATCATTTCCATAATTGTTATATTGTGAAAGACTAACTGTATTTCCCTCCATCCTGTCCCCCTCCCCACTTTTCTAATTTCTCCTTTGACTCTATCCCTTTTCAGACACATTGGCTTCTAACTAGTCTCTACCCCAATCTGCTATTCCTTCTGCCATCACCCCTCTTATTCCCTACCCCCAGCCCCTATTTTCCTGTAGGGTGAGATACCCAATTGAGTGTGTATATTATTCCTTTCTTAAGCAAAATTCAATGAGAGTAAAGTTGTCCCATTCCCTTTCACCTTCCTGCTCTTCCCCTCCATTGTAACAGTTTTCTCTTGCCTCTTTTATATGAGATATTTTACCCTAATCTATATTTTCCTTTCTCCTTCTCCCAATAAATTCCTCTCACCTCTTAATTTTATATTTTAGATATCATCCCTTCGTATTCAACTCATCCTATGCCCTCTGCCTATGTATACATGAACATACATATGCCCACACTCATATATACACTCTCCTATACATACATATATGTGTATCTGTATTTGTATATTACAGTTATAATTTTTTCCATGTAGAAATGTGAATAGTTGAACATTAACAAGTTTCTTATGATTTCTTTTTCCTGTTTACCTTCTCATGCTTCTCTTACTTCTTATATTTTAAAGTCAAATATTCTATTCAGCTCAGGTTTTTTTTTAAATCAAGAATGCTTGAAAATCCTCTATTTCAATGAATGACCATATTTTCCCCTGAAGCATTATACTCAGTTTTGCTAGGTAGGTGATTCTTGGTTTTAGTCCTAGCTCCTTTGACCTCCAGAATATCATATTCCAAGCCCTTCAGTCCCTTAATGTAGAAGCTGCTAGGTCTTGTGTTATTCTGATTGTGTTTCCACAGTACTCAAATTGTTTCTTCTTGACTGTTTGTAGTGTTTTCACCTTGACCTGGGAATTCTGGAATTTGACTATAATATTCCTAGGTGTTTTCTTTTGGGGGTCTTTTTCAAGAGGTGATCAGTGAATTCTTTTAATTTTTATTTTGTCTTCTGTTTCTAGAATATCAGGGCAACTTTGCTTGATAATTTCTTGAAATATGGTGTCTAGGCTCTTTTTTTCATCATGGCTCTCAGGTAGACCAATAATTTTAGAATTATCTCTCCTAAATCAATCTTCTAGGTTAGTGGTTTTTTCAATGATATATTTCACATTGCCTTCTATTTTTTCATTGTTTTTGGATGTTTTATAATATCTTGATTTTTCATAAAGTCATTAGCTTCCAATTGCTCCAATCTAATTTTGAAGGAGTTATTCTCTTTAGTGTACTTTTGAAATTCCTTTTCCATCTGGCAAATTCAGTTTTTTAAGGCATTCTTGTCCTCATTGGCTTTTTGGGCCTCTTTTGCCATTTGAGTTTGTCTATTTTTTAAGGTATTATTTTCTTCAGTGTATTTTTGGATCTCCTTTAGCAGGATGTTTACTTGCTTTTCATGATTTTACGGCATCATTCTCATTTCTCTTCTTAATTTTTCCTCTACTTCTCCTATTTGATTTTCAAAATCCTTCTTGAGGTGCTCCATGGCATGTAACCAGTTCATATTTTTCTTGGAGGCTTTTGATGCAAAAGTTCTGACTTCTCTGTCTTCCTACTACTCCATGCATTGATCCTTTTTGTACCCTCCCACCAAAGATTCTATGGTCTGCTTGTACTTCCTGTGCTTGCTCATATTGTCAGCCAATTGCTTTACACTTGAGCTTTTTACTGCAGTAGAACTCTACTTCCAGAATGGAGGAAGCTTTGTCCCAAATTGATAGGATTTTTGTAGCTGCTAGAGCTATTAGGAGGGCACCATCTCTACAGCCCCCATAAGCTCTGGCTTACTGGTCACACATCCCAGGACCACCACCCAAGACTGCTATCCAGGTTGAAGCAAAAGTGATTACCTTCTGAATGCTTACTTGGTCCCCATATAGTCTGCAGGCCAGGAGCTCCTGAGGAAGCCATGCTGCTTTTCTGCCTGGGGGAAGGAGCCAGACCACACTCTTTTATCCACCCTTGTTCCAACAAAGTTCCACACTGATCTTTTACTTTGTCTTTGGTGTTTATGGGTTAAGAAGTCTGGAAGCTGCTACAGCTGCTCATTATTCACTCTCCTGAATTCTGCTCAGGATGCTGCTTGTTATGGCCGCCCTGGGGCTGGAACCACAGGCTCCTGTGGTTCTAGGCTCCGGGCTCCCAGCATGCTGTGATGGACCTTTTCTGTTGGCCTGATGGCTCTCTTCAGGGGGAGATTTTTTTCTCTCTGTCACTTTGTGGGTTCTGTAGCTTTAAAATTTGTTTAGAGTCACTTTTTTTTTTTACCGGTACAGGAATGATTTGGAGCTGGAGTCCATGCCAAGTTTTGGCTTCTACTCTGCCATCTTGGCTCTGGCCCTCCATGTTCTCTTTTTTAAAAATTAATTTTTATTTTGTAAAAATATTTTTATTCATATTTACTGTATCTTATGTCAACATTTTATTCCATGTCTCTCTCCCCCTTTCCTTCCTGGAGAGCCTTTCTGAATGGCAAATAGTGACGTTTTTTAAAAAGAAAAAAATATATGGTGTAACTGACCAATACATTGAAAAAGTCCAAAAGCACATGCAATGTGTAACGTGTGTGGACCTCCCACACCTCCAACAAGGGATACGTTAGCAATATCTTCTCACATCTCTTTATGTTAGTCCTATTTAATCCTTATAATTTTGTTACATTTACTTTTGATATTTTGGTATGCCATTTTTTCCCCATGTACATTGTTATAGTCACTGGGTATATTGTTTTCTTGGCTTTGCTTACTTTACTCTGCATGAGTTCATATAGATCTTTCCATGCTTCTCTGTGTTCATCATATACATAAATTTTTTGTAGAACAGTACCATTCCATTCTCGTGCCACAGTTTGTTGGTCATTCCCCAATACATGAGAGTTGCCTTTGTTTCTATTTCTTCACTATCACAGAAAATTCAGGTGCCAATTACTCCCAGAGGTACCAACTCTTGTCCTACCCTCCCCTACCGCAGGACAATTAGACTTTTCAGGCACCAAAATCCCTAAGCATTATCCAGTGGATAATCCTCATTTCCTTTCACCCAAAGGAGCATTCTTCAGTGGGACCCCCTCCCATTTCCACAGTATGGCCTTCTTCCTTTCTTCCACTTTCATTTCTTTTCCCTCTTCTTCTCACCCATTCCACTGAAGGTTTTTCTCTTTTGGAGATCACCACAAAGGTTCCCTTCCTATCACTACTGATAACTGATTTGACCTTTGTGCATCATTCCCTCTTCTCTGTCCCCCTGATCCTCCTCTGGTTTTCATATACCCTTCCATATTGCAATATCATCCCACCGAAGAAGCATTCTCCAACAGACACAATGTCACTCAGTTCTGTCCATAATGCTGCCTTACTGCCTTTTTATTGATACTTCTGTCATATTTTAATGTACACCCCTGTATTCTTTTGTACATTTAGAAATTTAATTTTCAATGTTCCAAAGTTCTGGGCAGTTCTGTTTTATTATTGTCCTCATTATGATGTTAAGTTTTTTTGTCCTGTTTTTCATTCTTCTGGGAGACCTATCATCCTTAGCATATCTTTATACATCCTCTCTTTGAGATCCATTTGTTTTGCTTGCAAAGTAAACATATTAGCTATTAATGTTCTTGTTTTTTATATTATTCTAGATTCTCTTTCACTTCCTTGTATTTGCATTCCTAATTTATTGATCTCTTCTTTGTTTCTGTGCTTGCCATTTCAGATTCAAGTTTTTCTATTCATTGTTTTTTACTGTCCCTGTCATAAATTCTGCTCTCAAAATTTCATTTCTTTTTTAAACCACCCAGGAACAACATCTTATGGTTCTGTGTTCTCCTTATCTTCTGCAGGGTCCTCCATCTCATCAAAATGTATCATTTTCCTTCATTTTGCAGACTTTATTTATAGATGCCTAAATAATTTACTAAATGTAGGCTATATTTCATTCTGTTATGGCTTTTTTCCTGTTGATCTGTCTATCTATAATCAAGGTCTTGGAGATTTCTTCTTCCTCTAATCTTTGATACTTTTTGTTTCCACACTTCCTTATTTTCTTTATTGTTCACTTCTGATTCCCTCCCCTCTTATTGTAGTTTCCTTGGAGGTTACATCGTAAAGTTTCCCTGTATCTTCTGACACTGCGTATTTCACAATTCACCAGCCTAGGTCTCTCTCCCAGTAGACTTTTGGGTGGTCATAACTGGGCCCAGCCATGCTATTCTCTTCCCTGAAACTTGGTGCAGTTCTGCACAATTCCACACAGGTAGTAACCTATCACATTCCCTTTGTTCTGGCACTGGTATTTCAGATCCCATTGGCAGCAGCTGTTCAGAGCCTGCTTTTCTTGGCACTGGAAGTTCAGAGCTACTAACAGTTCAGAGTTTTGCAGTGTTGGTACTTTTGTGTTGTAGCCCCTGACAGGCTTTTCTACTGAAGGGCTATAAATAGCCAAGCTGTCTGGAGGTCTGAAAAAACTTCCGCTACAGCCTGCAGCCAGGGTCTCTGTGGCATTGGAAGGCTGGGAGGCAGAATGTAGCAACATGTTTTGATGTAAGCCTGTATTATCTCCTTTGGTCTTCTAGTGAGGCACTGACACCAGTAGAATGGGAAGTTGGGGAGGTATTCAAGTTGAGCTCAGGGTCAGTAAGCATCAGTTCCCGAGTTGTATTTTTTTATCATATTTTTTCTGTTTTGGGGAGGTTTGAGAGATCGTGGGTATTTGGGAAGATATCTAGTCTGTCACCTTGTTGTACATGTGGCTTGGAACCTACTAGTCTTGAATTTTTGGCAATAACCACCAAATTCTAGAAATATCTTCCTGAAGATTCTTTGAATATGGCTTTTTGAAAGGTACCTTTACTTTTTCTTGGTTAGTGCTCATTTTCTGCTGAGATACATTTTACCCTTATATTTGACAGAAGGTCTCTTTGTCAGGTTACAGTTGACAATTTCAGATCAGAGTCTTCTAGTCGGTTCAACACATTTATATTATTCTTTTCTTATGTGTTTCCAGAAGACAGTGAAATCATCCAGTTATATCAATACCTCTACATGTTTCATATATTCTACTTCCTTGCCAGTTTGTTTTTGGAAAGTGAGGAGTGTCCTGGAGATTCACAAAGAGAATACACCCATGCAAGCAGAAAAAAATGCATGAAAGCGTCCCCTAACGTAGTACACATATAACCCAGTCATATGAATGAAGGGCATGTATATGGGGAAACATATGGCCAGGACACACATCTTCCCAAGCCAGTTGCACCTCTGGAAATATAGATCCTCCAGTATCCTCCAGTGATTTTGACATTCAACCTTCTGCTAGCTTTTTATGGGCACCACACTGACTTTTCTGGGTATTTCCACTCTCCTCATTGTCTCCTCCTTTTAACATCTGACAGTCTTGAACCTCTTTAGAGCCACCTGCTTCTCTCTGCTATTCTTTGTTGAGGATTAGTAACTAATAGATCTTCCCCTTGCAAAGGAACATTATAACTTTTTCAGTGCATAGTCTACGGCTAAGAATCACTGTGTCCTACCAGATAGGCAATAAAGCCCTCAGACTAAGATTACATCTGTTCTTCTGACCTTTATTTTCAGGCTGGCTTAGATTCCCTTTCTTGTGCTAATTATCTGATGGGTTTTAGATAATTCTTTTCAATGTCTTCTAAATCTTGAATTGTTAGTCAATGTCTCCAAAGCCTACTTTGGGGAGTCCTCTGAAAAAATTGACAGGAGCAGTTCGGGATTTATGACAATAAGATTCATCTTAGTTCCTATAATGTTCCTTGTTTAGTATACAAATGAACCCAGAATAAGAAATTAGGGGTAAATGAAACAGTGAGGCTTTGCTTATAACTTTCTTAATTTGTATTTCCACAGTTATGAATACCTTCAAGCTGCAAAATCACTGGTTATACATTTTCTGACCAGCATGAAATGCTCAGGTTTCTACATTTACAATAGTGACTAATAATTCAACTTCACAGACAATACAGGCAAAATCCTCTGTATATCTTATCAGGCAACTATTCAGCCCTTTACCTGGACATATCTGATGATGAGGAGCTTACTCCTTCATGATGTAACACATTCCATTTTTAGGCAGCTATAACTGTTAGAAAGTACTTGCCTTGATCATTTTACAACCTGCCTTACTATAACTCCTACTGAGCAAAAGTTCCTTCATATACTTTAGGAGATGTCTACATGCATATTTTCTCCCTTCTAAAATGATTCATGATGTTTTGGCTCTAAAATTAAGTATTCTGCTTTTAGTAATAAAAATTGTGTTGTATCATGATTTAAAAAATATCTTATCCATGAAACAAATCTGATGGTACTTCAACTTACATAAGAATAAAAGAGCAGAATGACTTAAAAAAAAACCTGTCACAATGACTGCTTGGCCAGTATAATCAATCTACAGTACTTTTCAGCACATTATCTCCCTACTACAACAGGTGGTTTGAACAATATCAACTTCAGGTAACAAAAATGAAAAGCTTTATAATTCAACACATTTGGGGAAATGGATCAGTAGTTGAGCTCTTAATGTCAATATTATCTACTTAAAGTCACTTTCTAAAAATTTCTTGTAATTTCCCAAAGTTAGTATTTTGATATTGTTCTAGGACTGTGAATGAAATCCATTTGAACAAGAAAGTTACCATTACATTTCAGGGAATATTATGTTTACTCCTTTTCTGTTCCTAAGGCACTATAGTTAAGGTGGTGAGATACTAAATTGCAACAATTCAGGTTTATTCTTGTGATGGAAAAGGGGCTTGTAACTGTTGGTAAATTGATTCTACTGTACAACCTTGCTCATACTTAATAAAAGTGATAGGGTTTGGAGAGGTAAAAGTGAAGGAAGGAACAAAAATACAGCACTCAAGAGAGATTCTAAAGGATTGATCCTATTACAACAATATCTAAGGGTTAACTTTTGGGCATTCTTAGTGATTCATTTATTTTTATGTAATAACTATGGCCAGAAAACAAGACTATTGTATGATTCTGATTTCAAGGTGGGGGGAGAGGTTTGAGGAATTAGAGACCATCAAGCCTTATAAGCTATGTTGATTCTTTAGGGGATGAAATTAGGAGGATTAAAGGACCATGTCATGTCTAATTTATTTCCTTATATAACTATAAAGCTAGTCACTTACTGTAATTTGTTTCTGCAAAATTCACATTGTATAGCAAATATGAGACTGAGAAATATAACAAAATAAAATGTAACTCAATTAATTAGCCTACTGATATTATATTCTGGTTTAATTACAAGTGTTACATGAAAGTAGGAAAATAGAACCGAATGTTACAAAATTGCCTCTATTGTTGACTATCCACCACAGCATTGTAAAGATTAATTTATTCATGTGTATAAAAGAAATCAAAAGCATATATTCTTTGTTACATCAATAGATGAATAAATCTGTGATTTCATCTTTTTTCATATTATGAAATAGTTTTTATTTCAAAGTATGTTCATACCAGAACAGATATTCGAATTAAAATTTTTTCATTTGCCATTTCAGTTAGCAAAAAGCTTGATTACAAAGCAAGACAGTATCATCAATACTTCAATTATGCCCCTAGTTGCCTTGTAAAAGATATAATGGAAATCCTACACTCTTTGGATACACAGGATAGGTCTTTTCTGACAGTTTGGTCCTTACTGTATTTCATCTTAATACTCCTCTCAACATAGGTCATATCCATTCATATCTTCCCTCCTATGAGATACTTAGCCATATCCTCTAAAATCATTCATAAAGGACCTACCCAATATACTGTAGGCTTTGGTCTAAATTTCTCTTCCCCCTTCCCTTGTCCACTCTCTCTATCTGTTAATATCCCATGGTTGCCAGCGAAGCACTCTGCCCATATGCTACACATTTCTTTAGCCACAGGACTAACTCACCTTCTTTACTACCCACACATTTCTTGCAAAGAAGTCATTGCCAGTAATAAATTACAGTTTCCTCATACCTATCATTGTGCTCTCCATTGTTCTCTGGGTCAACTGAAGTCTTAAGGCTTTGGAGATTGTGAAATTCCATGATTTAATACCATATGGGATTATTGGACAGACAGTGAGTGACCTTAAGGAAATGATTCTTTGTTTCATGGGGCATCTTGACCTTATTCAAAATACTGATTAGTTTTTCAGACTTTTTCTTAGCTCTCCCTATACTTCCTTGGTCAATTCTGGACCCAGCTCACTGTCTGCAGTAGACTGTCAATCAATGACACTGTTTGAATAATAGTGATTACTCATTCATTTTTTCCTGTATAGACTCTTAGGCTATAAGGGCCCTGATCTCACTGGAGAAACTGTGTAATGGTTCAGAGCTCAATGAAATAACCACAATATAGTCAGCAAGGCAGGGTGTCTTGAGAACTAGCTCGTTCATGGGGAATCTCTTTTACCAAGTATACTGTATGGGAATCCATGATAGCCATAACAAACCCCTTTAGGTGGTATACATCTCCATTTTATATGTTCATAATCTATTTCACTTATCTTTCACTCTATTTCTTAACCAATACAAGATTATTTTGATAATTACAACTTTTTAATATAGTTTGAAATCTGCTATATTTAGGCTGCCTTCCTTCACATTTTTATTGATTTTCTTGCTTTTCTTGAACTTTTATCTTCCAGATGAATCTTATTCCTTTTTCTCTCTACATAAAATTTTTTGATAGTTTGATTGGTGTGACATTAAATAAGTAAATTAACTTAGGTGGAATTATCATTTTTATTATATTAACTCAGAGTATCTACAAATACTTAATAGCACTTGAATTGTTTAGCTCTGCTGTTATTTGTGCAAAAAGTGTTTTGTAATTGTGTTCACACAGTTCATGGGTTTGTCTTAGCAGGTAGACTCCCAAGTATTTTATATTGGGATTATTGATTCTTAACAATTTTTAGGTTACCAGTGTTCTGAGCTATCAAAAGAAAAGATGTAAAATGCTGAGGAAACAAACAATGCTTTATTTCTAAGAAAATCCACATTTTAAGAGCCTAATGGCAAAAAATCTAAGGCCTTTCAACACCAAGCTTGAAGTAAAAGGATTTTGAAACTCAGACATTTTATACTTTTTATCACTTGAGTATTATGTTCTACCTTTAAAATATCTACTTTTTAAAAAAGAATTTCTCATTGTTGCATTCCAATGTTATTTTTACTTGAATAAGACAAAGATTCTTTTAAGTTAGTGCTTAATAATATTTGACATTTTCTGTTTTGGCAGATGTGATTCTGAAAATCGTTATGTTGGTAACCCACTCAGAGGAACATGCTACTGTGAGTAGTTGGATATTTTCTTTTTATTAGTTCTTAGTATGTTTTACATTATAAATTTATCTGAGACGTAATTTTGTTGACTTGTTTTTTTTAAAGAAAAATAACACATTTGAGGTCTTGATACTGTCATTCCTATGTCAAAATACTCTTCTCTTTTCCCTTAATCCAATAGTAGAACTCCTGCTTAAAAGTCTCACCTGATATATACATACATACATAATACATACAATTTTCTTCATGCTCACAAGACTATGCAATAGTAGACCTATTATTCTTAGTATAGGACTCAATAAAGTAATGTAATATACATAACTAATTTCAGCATAACGTCTCTTATTGAGGTTAATCCTTGAACAAAGCATTTTTGAAAGTAACATATTTTGGAGTTAATTGAAAATGCCTAGAGAAATTGAGCATTTTGAACATTAGTTTGAGAGTATGAATATAAAAATCAGTTGAAAAAAAGGCACATGACAGTAATTATATTTTTAAACCCAAGACACTTAAAAACAATTTATTGCTCTATCTTATTAACCAAAAACGGTAAATGGTCTTTGTCTGAAACAAATTTTACTACATTCCAGATAATCTTTTACCTTTAAGTCTCTAATACTATTAGTCTCCTGTCAGATTTTTAAAAAATTTTAAAGTACTGTATTTTTATTTTTAAAAATTAATTAATTTTTAGTTTACAACATTCATTTCCACAATCCCTTGAGTTCCAAATTTTCTCCCCCTTCCCCATTCCCCCCATGGCATTATGCAATCCAATATAGGTTCTACAAATACCTTCACATTAAAAATTCATCAAGATTTAAAGAGGAATTATAACCAATGGGATGAACAATGAGAAAGAAAGAATGAAAGAAAACAAAACAACACAAAACAAAAAAGAGAGAGAGAGCAAGTAGTTTGCTTCAATCTGCATTCAGACTCTGTAGTTCTTTCTCTGGATATGGATAGCCCTTTCCATCATGAGTCTTTTAGAGTTGTCTTACAACCTTGCATTCCTGAGAGGAGCCCAGTTTATCAACATATAAGTCATCACAGATATATGTCTGTAATTGTGTATAAAGTCTTCCTGGTTCTGCTTTCCTCACTCAGCATAAGTTTATCTCTAGGTTATTACAAAGTCCATCTGCTCCTCATTTCTTACAGCACAATACTCTTCTATTACATTTATATATCACAACTTGTGTAATCATTCCCTAATTGATGGGCATCCCCTTGATTTCCAATTCTTTACCACCACAAAAAGAGATGTTATAAATATTTTGGTACATGGGGTCCTTTTCACACTTGTATGATCTCTTTGGCACACAACCCCAGAAGTGGCATTGCTAGGTCAAAGGGTTTGTAATTCTTTATAGCCCTTTGGCATATTTCCAAATTACTCTCCAGAATGGTTGGATCATTTCACAACTCTACCAACAATGCGTTAGTGTTCCAATATTTCCTTATCCTCTCCAGCATTTATGATTTTCCTGCTTTGTCATCTTAGGCAATCTGACTGATAAGATGTGGTACCTCAGAGTTGTTTTGATTTTCATTTCTCTAATCAATAAATCAAAATGATTTAGAGCATTTTTTCATATGTTCATAGGCAACTTGAATTTCTTCCTCTGAAAACTGCTTGTTCATATCCTTTGACCATTTATCATTTGGTAAATGACATGTATTCTTATAAATTTGACTCAGTTCTCTGTATATTTTAGAAATGAAGCCTTTAGCTGAAACACAGGTTGTAAAAATTATTTCCCAATTTTCCACTTCCCTCCTAATCTTGGTTACATTGGCTTCATTTGTATGAAACCTTTTCAGTTCAATGTAATTAAAGTTTCAATTTTGCATATCATAAAGCTCTCTATGTCTTGTTTGGTCATAAATTCTTCCACTCTCCATAAATCTGACAGATAAACTATTCCTTGCTCTTTCATATTGCTTACAGTATCAGCTTTCATATCTTGATTGTGCAACCAGTTAGACTTTATTTTGGTATATGGTATAAGATATTGGTCTATGCCAGGTTACTGCAATGCTATTTTCCAATTTTCCCAGCAGCTTTTGTCAAATAGTGAATTCTTATCCTAGAAGCTAGAGTCTTTGGTTTTATCAAACATTAGATTACTACAGTCATTGAGTACTGTGTCTCATGTACCTAATCTATACTGCTGATCCACCACTCTGTTCTTCAGCCAATACCAAGTAGTTTTGATGACTACTGTTTTATAAAACAGTTTAAAATCTGGTATGGCTAGGATACTTTCCCTATCATTTCTTTTCATTAATTCCATTGATATTCAGGACCTTTTGTTCTTCCATATGAATTTTGTTACTATTTTTTCTCGCTCTATAAAGTAATTTTTTGATAGATTGGTATGGAACTAAATATGCAATTTAATTTAGATAAAATTGTCATTTTTATTATATTGTCTTGATCTAGTCATGAACAACTGATGTTTTTCTAATTATTTAGATCTGACTTTATTTTGGGAAAACTGTTTTGTAATTGTGTTCATATAGTTCCTGGGTTTGTTTTGGCAGGTAGCTTCCCAAATATTTTATAATGCCTACAGTAACTTTAAGTGCAATTTCTCATTCTGTTTCTTGCAACAATTGGACTTCATTAGAAATATATAGGAATGCTGAGGATCTATATTGGTTTATTTTATGTCCTGCAACTTTGCTAAATTTATTTATATCAAGTAGTTTTTTACTTGATTCTCTAGGATTCACTAAGTATATCGTCATATTATCTGCAAACAGTAATAACTTGGTCTCTTCTTTGCCTAATCTAATTCCTTCAATTTCTTTTTCTTCTTTTATTGCTACAGCTAACATTTCTAGCACCAAATTGAATAAGAGGCGGGATAGTGGACATCCTTGTTTCACCTTTGATCTTATTGAAAATGCTTCTAATCTGTTTCACTGATCCACCCTTCTATTACTCAGCCAGTACCAAGTAGTTTTGATTATTGCTGCTTTATAATACAGATTAAAATCTAGATTTTAATAATAAAATAAAATAAAAAGATAAAATCTAGATTTATGGCTAGGCCACCCTGCTTAGCATTTCTTTTCATTAATTCCGTTGATATTCCCCATTACATATAATACTTGCTGATGGTTTGTGTGTATGTATGTATACATTATTTATTATTTTAAGGAAGATTTCATTTATTCCTAGACTTTCTAGTATTTTTAATAGGAATGGATGTTGTATTTTGTCAAAAGCTTTTTCTGCATCTGTTGAGATAATCATATGTTTTCTACGAGTTTTGTTGTTGATATGGTTGATTATGCTGATAGTTTTCCTAATATTAATCCATCCTTGCATTCCTGGAATAAATCCTACCTGATCAAAGTGTATTATTCTCATGATAAATTGCTGTAGTCTTTTTGCTAAAATTTTATTTAAAATTTTTGCATCTATGTTCATAAGGGAAATCAGTCTATAATTTTCTTTCTCTGTTTTTACTGTTCCCAGTTTAGGTATCAATATCATATTTGTGTCATAAAAAGAATTTGGTAGGACTCCTTCTCTAATTTTCCCAAATTGTTTACTAAGTATTGGAATCCATTGTTCTTTAAATGTTTGATAGAATTCACTACTAAATCCATCTGGCCCTGGAGATCTTTCCCTAGGGAGTTCATTGATGGCTTGTTCAATTTATTTTTCTGAGATGGTATTACTTAAGTATTTTACTTCCTTTTCAGTTAATATGGGCAATTTATATTTTTGTAAATATTCATCCATTTTGCTAAGATTGTCAAATTTATGGGTGTACAATTGAGCAAAATAATCCCTAATAATCCATTTAATTCATTGTAGGTCAATTTAGCCTTTTAATTTTGATACCGGTCATTTGGTTTTCTTCTTTCTTTGTTGTATTTTTTGTCTGATGAGTAACACGTTTAACACTTTTAGTTAAGTTATAGCTTACTATTTAATGATAATTACCCAGCACTAATAACTGTTAGACTGGGTTACAGATGAATTAAATAAATCAACCTCCTCCTTTTGTACAGTAAATTTAAGTCCACTGACTTTAATTATATTACATTCCATTCAATAAACATTTATTAAGTATCTACTTTGAACACTGTACTGGAAAAGACACTTTTTCTATTTACTCCAGGAGCCTGTTGTCTAATATGCAAATAATGAAAAGTTAACCAAGTAGGAATGCTAATTAGTCAGTCAACAAGCAGTGATTAAGGCCTCTTTGTGCCAAGTATTGTGCTGGGTCGAAGATACATTTTTAGAAATAAAATAGTTCCTGATCTTGAGGAACTCACCTTCTACTGAAGAAGACAGCATGTGTGTGTGTGTGTGTGTGTGTGTGTGTGTGTGTACACAAGGATATATACATTTATATGTACATATATATTGATATGATGAATAAAGATAATGATAGGTACTGCGCCTGTGACTTCATTGATGTAAGAAAATTGCACGTGGGTTAATTCATTATAGCAATGCAAGATGGTGCCTTATTTTGAGCTTATAGTTTTCGTAGTTGGCATGAACATTGAGAGGTTAAATCACTTCCCTAGAGTCACGTAGCAAGTATGTGACAAAGGCAAGACTGAAAACCAGGTTGGCTTGACTCCAAGGCCAGGGCTCTATCCATAGCACTATTCTGTCTTGTACTTGTGGTATATACAGAATAAATGCCAAATATATTATATAAATACAAATGGTTTTACAAGGCAGAGATAAGCAAGGAGTACATTCTGGTCATGGGAGAAAAGTCAGTGCAAAGACAAGGAGAAGGGAAATGCAGTGTCCTATGAGAGGAATAGTAAGAAGAGCCAGTGTGGATGACCTATAGAGTTTAGAAAAAGGAATTAATATATCATGAGATTGGAAAGAAAGGGCAATTTAAGTTTCAGATGGCTTTGAAAGCCAAAGAAAAGAGTTTATATTTTATGTCAAAGGTAATAGTGAGCCACTAGAATTGATTGAATAAAAGAGTGATATAACCAAATCTTTGGTAAGGAAAATCCTTTTGATAACTCTGTAGGCTGGATTCTAGTGGAAAGAAACCTAAGACAGGGGTACTAATTATGAGCCAATTGCAGTAATTGAGGTGATTACTGATAAATAATGTACTTTTGTAAGTTAAGAGAATACTGATAAGAGGTTTTGTGGAGGAAGAAATAATGAAATCTGGCTGCTGAATATATGTATGTAGTAGAGAATAATGAGTAAAATATAACACCTAGGTTATATTTCTAGGAGACTGACAGGATGATGCTTCAGAAAAAGTTTGAATTTGGAAGAAAAGAGAATTACTTCTGTTTTGAACATAGAGTTTGAGATGTCTAGGTGTGTGTAATTTTAAATGCTCAATAGACAATTGTGGAATCAGGGAAAAGTCTCAAGTTGGATATGTAGAATTATTAATCATCTGCAAATCAATGACAGATGATGCTTGAACCCATGAGAACTAATTTTCATACTAGTCATGTTGCAAAAGATTGTCTTTCCAAGCCACACCCCTCATTTGTTCTATATTCTCCTTTTACCGTATTCCTTTTCAAAAGTGTTTGCTTCTGACTATCCCTTCCCCCAGTCTGCCTTCCCTTCTGTCATTATCCCCCTTTTATCCCTTCCCCCTACTTTCTGGTAGGGTAAGATACCCAATTGAGTATGTATGTTATTCACTCCATAAGGCAAATCCAATGAGAGTAAGATTGACTCATTCCCCTTCACATCCCTGCTTTCCCCCTCCATTGTAATAGCTTTATCTTACCTCTTATGTGAGATAATTTACCCTATTCTATCTCTCCCGTTCTCCTTCTCTCAATACATTCCTTTCTCACCTCTTAATTTAATTTTTAGATATCACCCCTTCATATTAAATCTCTCTGTGCCCTCTATGTATACATGTACACACATATACAAACATCCACATATATATATGTATGTATATACACACATCTATATATATATATATATATATATGCATACATACATATATATTCCATTCAACTATTCTCATTATGAGAAAATCTCATGAGTATATATGTATGTATATATGTAAGTATATATGTGTATATATATGTGTATATACACACCCACACCTACACACATCTATATTTACATATATATGCATATATACATATGTATTCCATTCAACTATCTTCATTCTGAGAAAATCTCATGAGTTGCAAATTTCATCTTTCCATGTAGGAAGGTAAACAGTTCAAGTTTAATAAGTTCCTTATGATTTCTCTTTCCTATTGACCTTTACATGCTTCTCTTGATTCTTGTATTTTAAAGTCAAATTTTCAGTTCAGCTCTGGTCTTTTCATCAGAAATGCTTGAAAGTCCTCTATTTCATTAAATAGCCATATTTTCCCCTGAAGTATTATACTCAGTTTTGCTGGGTAGGTGATTCTTGGTTTTAATCCTGGCTTCTTTGACCTCTGGAATATCATATATCAAGCCCTTCCACCCCTTAATGTAGAAGCTGCTAGGGGGTGGAGTCAAGAGAGTAGCATAGAAGCAGCAAGGTTTTGCAGCTCCCACATAGCCACCTCAAACACCCATACAATATGACTCTAAACAATTTTTAGGGCTCTAACACCTGCAAAAGTACAGAAAACACATCTATTGCTGAAGGCAGCTCAGCAGGAAGGGCTCCTTGCAGCACACTGGGAGCTGAAATCACCCCAGCCTGAAACTGTGGCCTGGCCCCAGCATGGTCAGAAGGAGCTGCGGCTGGAGCCTTTAGGAGAGTGGATCAGTGGCAGCTGTGGCAGTTTCCAGATTTATCAAGCCAGAAGAAATATGGACTAAGTGAAATATCAGTGGAATTCAGCTAAATTTGGGGGAGGAAAGCAGTCCAGCCAAACTGCCCTCAGGGCAAGGAATCAGCAGAAGAGGTGACCCTGCAGTGGCTTCCACCTGACTATTTCAGAGCATGGGACAGGAGGAAGACAACACAGTCAGAATTCCCACACCAAAGCTTCCAAGAAACAGGAAGATTGCCTACAAGCCATAGATCAGCTTAAAAAGGACTTTGAAAACCAAATAAGAGAAGTAGAGGAAAAATTGGGAAGAGAAATGAGAATGATGCAAGAAAACCATGAAAATAGACTGAACAATCTGACTGAAGAAATTAACACCTTAAAAAACAGATTAACTCAAATGGCAAAAGAGGCCCA
>JAQQSW010001186.1:0-21172 GCA_028646575.1 Pseudocheirus occidentalis
TTCCAGTGGGGGTGGGTGACAAGGGAGGAATCGAAAGAATTGAGAATTTAAAGTTCTACGATACCGGCAACTAGGAATTAAGATATACTGGGGCTGGGGTAGGGATACCCTCCCTGCCCTACCAGAAAGTTAGAGAGCAGATCAGGGGAGGGACTTTACAGTGGGATTGCTGTTTTAGGGTTGGGGCAGGGGAAAGATGGTGAGAAAATTTGTAATTCAAAAATCTCATGAAAATGAATGATGTAAACAAGAAAACAAATTTTAAAATTTATTTAAACTACAAAAAAAATAAACAATTGTTGAACTGGAAAAAATGATGTGACTACAGGTGGCATGGCACTAGATTGATGAGAACATACTGATCTTAGCAAAATAGACATTTTATAAAAATGAGTGATTGTCAATAAAAGAAAAGCAAATAAAAAAATACAGAGAAAATAATACAAATCAATAGACAGGGCTTCCAGCTGTCTGACCAAAGCTATGTATACATAGTTACCAGAGAGAGAAGCACCAAGATCTGGGTTTTCAAAGCTGGGGGTGAGGGGAAGGAACTCCTTAAAGTCTACCTAGAGTCTCCTCTGGCCAGATCGCAGGAACACCCTTCTAATGAGAGAGCCCCCAAAGCAAAACCTCACCTCAGAGTATATATACCCTTCTTCAGAGCCAAAGGACATCACAACCCTTGTGACTCACTACCTAATTACAAGTAAGAGAAGATGTGGACCTTCCTGAAAAAAAAGCCTGCCCTAATCAGTCTTCTCTTGTTGGGCTCCATAGGAGGCCTGTTAGGGTGGGGAGCATCTTCAACTTCCATTAACATTACATCCACCTAGATAATTATTGATGATAAGGGGATATGAGTGAAGCATTGATAAATGAAGTCATGGAACAGGATGGGGCTGCCATGAGAGAGAAGAAAGAAACATAGACTTGAGGGTCACCCACATTTAAAAAGGACAGATCATGATGAGCCAGCAAAGGAGACCAAAATGGACTGGTCAAAGTTAAGTAAAAGAGGCCCAGAAGCAAAAGGAGGCAATATCAGGAAGGTGACCAGAAGCATCAGATGCTGCAGAAAGGTGAAGAAGGCTAAGGAGAGAAAAAAGTAAGTTGAGTAATAAGGTCATCAGTGACTTTGGAAAGAATATTTTCAGTAGGATTGTGGGGATAGAAATCACCTTGAGAAGTGAGTTGAAGAAGTTATAAGTAAGTGAAGACAGCAAGTGTAGAACACCTTTCTAGTAGTTTGGCAGCAAAGGATAGAAAAAGAGATAGGACCATAGATCGAAGTCTTTCTCAGTGATTTAAGATCACAGATTATTGAATATTGCTGACTTTTTTTCCTGCCATGGCATCTGCTCTGGTATGGCCCCATTAGAGGCAATAGAAACCTGCATTTGAAGTTTTAAAAAAATGGATCAGTCCAAACGTGTCTCTTAATAGTCCATGACTGATTAGACAAGTTACTAAACTTGCTGATCCTTAGTTTTCCTGTATTTAAAATGGGATACTAGTATTTGCATTACCTATTTTACAAGATGGTTATTAGGAAGGTGCTTTATAAACATGTAAACTACTGTAGTTTAATGAGTTAAGAATCAGAAAAGATGAATAACCTTCTTTTCAAGGAACATTACAAGATTTTAAAAGTTGAAAAGCTGCACAAGATTCCCTTTTTCTTTCATAGTTGTTTGAAAAGGGCAGTCCTAGTTTTCCATTCTGTGCAGACTGATTTAGAGAATTTATTGTCACTGTTAAAACCTGTTTGGCCTGTTGTTTTCTCCTTATCCTACATCATTCTCTATCCTTCTACAGTATCTAAGAAATCTATTTTTTTCCCCTCAATTCTTTTTCCTTTTGGTATAGTTAACTTTCACTTCATTTGCTATTAACAGGTAGTCAAGAAATGTTAAATATACTCCCTTTGGAGTTGTTATAAAAATCAGTTTCTTATTTAGCAAGTCCATTATTTGGTTAACATTGAAAGGGTACAAGGATTCTACAATTTTCTTCTGTCTGTTACAGTTGCCAATGCCTGTATTTCATCTTTTTATTTCTTTCATCTCAGATACAAAGAATCACCGTGAGCACTTTTCCTAAAGTGCTCAGTTTTATCATTCAGAATGCTACATTTTACCTCTTCTGTTCTCATTTGTGGTAACCATTTGGAGATCGGGGAAGTGGGGGGAGCTATTTTTTGGAATAATTGCTTTCCATTTTTCATATCCTTCATAGCCCAATTGTTTCCTTGCCATTCAGCAGCTTATTATATAGCTATGTGTCTTACTTTAAAATATTCCACACCTTTTTCCAAGTGAAATACCTGCAGCATGAATTTGACATTAAGATTTTTTTAATGAGTTGTGATTCTCTTCTATTTTTCTTCCTACTTCAATTTTCCCATCCTCACCTCTGTGCCAACATAATTACAGGAGGCCCCAACCAAAGCTTCACCCTACGTGGACAGTGCTCTAAAGCCATTCTACCAGCTTCAGAGTGAGCACAAGGATAAACTCAAGCAGTCCATAGTTCATGAATGGTTAGAAGGTGCGCTTTCAGAAAGTACTCACAAGTAAGTGATATTACAGTAGAAATATATGAAATACTCTGTTTCTAAAAAAAAGTCCCAAGCCAGAGACAAGTTAGAAAACCAGGATTGTATGAAAGTAAAATAGCTGAAAACGTCAGAGCATCTATTCTTTTGATATTTTAAAATGTGTATAACACAGACTCCATTCCTCCCTATAACCTCAAATCCTTCAGCTCTCATATTTTTGGATAACAGCCAAGTTCCTGAACCCCCTATAAAGAACAATTTTCCAAACATTTCTTTACTCATTTACCCACCCCCAAACCCTTTCTTTCCTTTTGAATTGTGCATGGGCTACACTCCCCTCTATTTTTCCACTGCTCACAACTCAGTTCTACCTAAGGCAGGCTCTTTCTTAAGATGTATGTACATCCTCTAAAACCTGCTTGCTTCTTCTTTTCTAACTCTTGACTAACAGCCTTAGAAAAATCTGTTCCCTTCTATTTTAGGTTCTTAAAATCCTTTATAATTTGACCCCTTTCTACCTTTCCAGTCTTCTTACTCTTCACCTCCTTTCGCATGCTCTCCAGTCATGTGACATTGGTCTTGTTCCTCACACAGCTCACTCATCTCCTGACTCCTTGCCATTTCACTGGTTGTTCCCCACACTTAGTATGCTCTTTATTGTCTCTTGGCTTCTGTCTCCTGGCTTCCTTCATAACTCAGCTCAGATTTCACTCTCTAGAAAAGGCTTTTCCTGTCTCTCCACTGTTAGTACATTCTCTTTAAGATTCTTTTCCATTTACCCTGTATATGTCTTAGCACATATAATTTTTTTGCATACTATCTCTTACATTAAAATGTAAGTTCCTTGAAGGTACAGAGTGTTTATCACTTTTCTTTGTACCCCTCCTGCTTAGCACAGTGCGTGGCCACAGTAAGTGCTGAGTAAGAACTCTTGTAGACTAGCTGACTTCTCCCTCTCTTCCCTGCTCTGTTCTTCCTCTCCCATTTTTTCCCTCCCTCTTCTTTCTTTCTCTCTTCTTGTCCCATCTTCCATCTTCCCTTTCTTTCCTTCTTCTTGCCTTCTACTTTCTTTGCCTTTTTCATTTTCCTTGAGTCAGAATTGGATCATATCTTAACGTATAAGCATGAAAATAGTAATAGTGATGTCATCAACAAGTATTATTAAGCATCTCCTCTATACCAAGGAAATATTTTTTAATTAAACATAATAAATAGAAGCAGTACCATTAGTTTCCAAGGCTCTTGAAAAGACCTAGAAAATTTTCTATATAGTTTACACTGTCCTTCTATCCTCATCCTTGTTTATTTTTTTAAAGCATCACAGTTCATAAAATAAGATAAAAAATAATCCTCATTCAGGCTTACTGTTTCATTATTAGTATTGAAGTCTTTTAGGGGTCGCTTACTTTTCACTGCCAATCTTCAGTTTTGACTTGAGTAGCAGATTTCCATTTTTATAGTATTCCAAGTTCCAAACAACTTCCTTACAAATCACCTTTGAAAACAGCTTATTTATATATTTGGCGAGTACCTGTACTTAGAACTGATTGGATATGAATAAGTTTTATTGAAAACATTGTTGTTTAGTAAAATGGATTTTAATTATATATGTCTGGATGTGATTAATTTTTTCCACCCCATCTGGATGTCTGGATCTTAATTAAATGACTTGGTCAGACCCCAGGGGGCTTCATGGATGGGAGCCGCATTTAGAATCATTAGACTTGCATCTAAGCCTACTTGAGTACTGTTCCTTAGTTCTCAATAATCAGCAGATCCCATAACCTCTCAGAGCCTTAGTTTTCTTGCCAGTGAAATGGAAATAATAATACTTAGACTATCTACCTCACAGGATCAGTGTGAACAGAGTGGTTCGCAAATCTTTAAAGACTAAACGTGAATAGTTGTTAATATTAATGTTGAGAGTCCAAACAAATGCTGTAATGCATTCTTGTATTCTCTGACCTTGAAGGGGAGCCATAAGGGAGCTTTCCATACTTGAGACCATCTTCCTCTCTCAGCCTTAGCACACATTAAACATCTACCAAGGCAGCCCATTAAATTGGAAGATTAGTTATTCTTTCTATGGTGTTTTCCCCCAGACCTTCTTTTGCATGTCACACTGTTGTTTTTGCCGCATGCATACCTTTCTTGGTCTTCTTTCTCATACTTCAGTACATTTCTCATTTTCTTTAGGTATTTTGAAACTGTGTCTGATGTTCTGAGTTCTGTGAAGAAAATGGAAGAGAGTTTGAAAAGGCTAAAGCAAGCCAGAAAAACTGCCACACCCAGCCCTGTTGGCACTAATGGCGGTATGAGCGACGACAACAAGATCAGGCTCCAGCTGGCCTTGGATGTTGAATCTTTAGGAGAACAGGTATTATGATAAACTACCAATTCCTATGTTTCTTTTTTTTAAATTTTCTTTTTTTCCTGTGTTTCTTAAACTGAGCCAAGGGGCCCTTAAAAGAGTAATTGTAGTTCATGTCAGCCAAAGCACAGCACTCTGAACATGTGGCAGCAAATTAGTGCAGCCCCTAAGACCTGATGACTTAAGAATTACCCCCTAAATGCTGGGCTGAGGTGGATGAGCATGCTGCATAGAAGGAGGAGCAAGCATTCCAGTTGGTTTAGGATATCTTTAAAAGCTGGACTTTAAATGGGATAGCCAAGAAATGTGGGGAGAGTGAAAAGGGATGGAGAAGAGATGGTAATGCAGTAATTATAAGCAGATTAGAGCCACTAGGGTAGAGGTCTTGAGAGTGTAGAGAAAGTGAGGTAGCATTAACAGAATCTAGAAATAGATTAGATAACAGAGATTAAATAAAATGAAGAGTCGAAAACTATTCCACGCTTGCTAACCTGAGAGTAAGTAGAAGGATAGAACCTTCAACAGAGAAGTAAATGAGGAGAAGAAGGAGGAGGAGGAGGACAAGGAGGGCCAAGTTTAAGGGGAAAGATAATGAATTCTACATTTGACAGATTACTGTCCACAAAGTTAAGATATAAAGTTTTAGCACTTGAGGTTAACCTCCAGGTAACTGGAAAATTTCAAGAGCAACTTTCAGGGTTCCAGATAGCTGAGGTTTTGCTATACAATGCTGTAAAAGTTCTTAATCATAGGTATTGACCAAATCTCTAAATTAAGGTAGAAAAACAAGTTTTTATGTATGATTTACAGGGATGTGCATTTATCTGTTTGTGAGTCCTGCAAAATATGTCATACATACTGCTACAGGTATAAAACTAAAGTGAATAGATTTTCATCTTGATATTTGATGAATTGACTGAGGAAATAGATGCTTTGCTTATAACATAAGGGTAGCCTTTACACATAGGAACACTATCTAAAAAGAGACTTTTAGTTTAAAAATACATAAAAATGGATTCAAAAACATTTTCTCCTAAAACCTTATATTTGCTGTGTGCCACTTTTAATTCAATACGTCAGCTTATTTAATAATGGTTACTATGCCCAATTGTTTTTAGGTAAATTCTCAGGTTGCCAAGAAATAAAAATTTAGTTCATCCTAGGGACTCTTTAAAATCTTTCACTTTAGAATTTTTTATTTCCATGTTTCCCTTGGCGTGAAAATAATCTTTGCATAAAAGATTCAGAAAGAGACTTATTCTCCAAAGCAATTGGTTTCATTGATGGTGAGCTATACTTAAACACTGAGCACCAGTTCATGTGACTGCTTAGAATACTAAGTATTTTATTCATCAAGTAAATAAAATGTTTTCATATAGATGTTATTTGCTCTGAAGGAGGTGAGGGTGGAAGAGAGAGTTGTTATCCAGGGCTTGAGGGAGCTATATTTTCAAATTTATGAGAACATAGCGGTCTCTCTTTTCTTCCTTTAATATAAAGAATGAGAACATAATCAATTTTTTTTAACTTTTTCAGATGCAAAAGATGGGCCTGCAAACGAGCAGCATAAAAAGCTTTACAGCTCTTTTAGAGCTGGTTGTAGCTGCCAAGGACCAGGTAATGGCAGAACAGCCATAAGCACTTTGGAATACCCCTGAAAAGGGGAACAGATTGTTGGACCTCTTAAACCTGAAAGGTGGCACTGCTCTCTTACTTCCCCTTGGAGCAATGAAGTGCTTCTGAATGCTTCTCCAGCAACAAGTCAGTGCATTGCCTGTCTGTGTGGCAAGGGATTATTTCACAAGCAAAATAATCACAAAAGTTTTTCTTCCATTATATGGAAGACAGTGGCGGGAGCCAGGGTTGGAGGGTGCATGGTTGATTGTTGGAAAATTTCTACTCTAGGTTACAAAGCAAATTATTTTTATTGTAAATCTTAGTGTGGTAGAACTGATTTCTGAAATATGATTAAAACAAATATATCTATGTATCTGTATGTATGTATATAAAAGTTGTCTTCTTGACACTACAGTTAGAAGAAAAAGGATGTTGCAGTGAAGTTCTCACAGTTGATGGTATGGAGAGTTCCTTACTCCTTTCCATGAAATTAAATGACTGTAAATTATTGTGACTTTAAAAGCACAGACATTAAAATAGTGGTTCTCTGCTCTTAATGCTCATTACTTATGAACTGTGCTTCTGATAGGGTTGCACATTATTCAGACATTTGTTAGGAGTCAGTAGGAGTCAGTGGGTGTGAACTCATTTTTATTTCCTAAAGAACTCCAAAGCCAGTTCTCTGTTCATCATACTCACTATTGCTTTTGTTTTCCTTAATACAACCTTAATACATTAAAAAACTTGAGTGTCAGGAATGTGAGAAATCAAAATAACCAAGATGTATTTTGGCAGAATGTTGTAGAAAGTCGGCAAAATTGGCCCATTCTAATGTTGGGAGAAAAAGAAGGGGAGAATAGTAAGGGAAGAGTCAATGACTAGGGTGGAAGGGGACGGGGAAGGTGCAGCACTTTGGAGCTGAGCCCTGACCTTCTCAGAGTTATGGAGTTTCATTTCAGTAGCAGTCTGATCCTAAAAGAGAAGAAAGGTAGAAGAGGGTAGGGCACAGCGACTATATACTTACCATTTTTGATGGGCTGACTCTTATGCTTTCAAATCTATATTGTACTTACCTCCCTTCCCAAGTCTACGGGGATAGTTGTGATACACTAACATTCACTTTTTGTGTAGGATTCTTTATCCCCTCTGTAGATAATTTCCATGCTACCAAGGTATAAAGAAAGGAGATGTGCAGGGAATAGTACACAGACCAGTATGACTGGATCACAAAGGAGAGTAGAATGAATGTATCAGTCTATTCTACTTTTCCATTAGTACAGGTAATTGAGTTGGTGGTAGATGTGAAACTAGATTAAAAACACTTTGTAAATTGGACCTGTGTCTTACTTAAACTTTATATTTTCTGCAGCATTTAGCCCAGTGGTTGGCACATAGTAGTAACTCTAATAATTAATGTCTTTTGAATGAATGAGTGGATTAATAAGCACTTATTAAGACTTACTATAAGCCATACACTAGCAACACAAAAACATAAATGGAGACAATCCCTGTCCTCAAGAAGATTACATTGTAATGGGGGAAATGCACATACTGGGGAATAATAACAAGGGAGGAAAGGTATTTTGGTCTGCAAAATTATAGTAATGGTGAATGGAACCATAGAAGAGTAGATTGACACACCTTTTCCAGTAGTTATAATATTATTGATTTGAATATGATTCCAGAACTAGAAGAAGTTATTAGAGGTGCGGTGTATATCTGAGACAGCAAAGCTGCTGGCAAGAAGATAGTGGCCAAATCGAGTGAACCATGAACAGAGCTGCCAACCTGCTGTAGAAGGACACACAGGAAGCTCTTACCAATCAGGACTTTGGGCCTCAGAATAGGAGTTTCAAATCTGAAAAGATAAAGTCTTCTAGGGCATGGGCTCTAGTTCAGGAAGCAGGACCACTATCAAGATGGAGGAAAGTAAAGTAACTTAATTCTTCAGTCTTTTTGATGGGTAGTTAGATAAGCTCTGCAAAATCAGGAATTATGTTCTACACTTTTGTATCTTACACATTGTTAGAAGGGACCAAAGGGATTGTTTAGACCATGGGTTCATAAATTTTTTTGTGTATATCATTTGCCAGTGACCCTTCTCAGAATAATTTTTTTAGAGGCATAAAATAAAATATGAAGGATTTCTAAGGAAACCAATTATAAATAAATTATATACAGTTACCAGAATTTCAAAAAGCAAGTTTACAAACCCCAGGTTAAAAAGACCCAACCTAATCTAAATCTCTCATATTACAAGTGAGGAAAATGAGGTGCAGACAGATTAAGTGACTTTTCCAATTGGTCATAACAGCCGCACAGAGGCAGAGCAATGACTAGAAACTGAATTGCTCAAGTCCCAGGCTCATTGTTCTTGTCTCTATACCACATTGCCACCTAACATAACTCCTAACACAAAGCCTTATTATACATAATGGCTGCTTAATAAATGTTAAATAAAGAAGACCTGCATAGTGGGTTATGTTAGACGCCATTTTTAAATAGACTTCAATCTCCAAACTGTGAAAAATATTCATTCTCTTTTTTTCTTGTCCAAAATGAGGAATAAATTGAGTCCATTTATCTCTTTGCATGATCCTGGGCCTAAACTCTTGTCAAGTGCCAGGTCTGCTAAATAAAAGTGAATATTGGTAAGCACAGTATCCCTAGATTGTATTTTATCATTTTTTAAAATGCCGCAATACCATCTCCTTTATCAAAGTCAGTCTTGGACAGTCTATGTATTCGTGTCATTATATATTTTAAGACAAGGCTAGTAAATGATGTTGAATTCTATCTAGATGCTTAGGTGTGGATGAAGGGTGCTCAGGAGACCTTTGCCATTGCACCAGCAAAAAATGACATATACAGAGAGAGTTGTAGGGGCAGTACTAGAGTACAAATGCTTAGGCGTCTCAGACAAAGGTTTAGTCCTACTCTGACCCAGTTACGTGACTTGACAGTAAGTGTAAGCTCCGCATGGAATATGTCATTGGTATTCCTCATCCCCTACTATCTTGGAATATGACGCCATATGTGATTTCAGTATAGTCTCTCTGGTGCCCAGACCTTTGGCCTGCATTCTCTGCCATCACCACCATCCCCCAAATCCCCTGCGTTTAGTGAAATACCACTCTCCACCATCATAGGAAAGTAGAGGTTCCAACCAAATGTTACTTAGGCTAGCAAATATGCTTCTTCCTTAATCCCAGTGATTCAGAGTCATCATCTAGTGTGAAATCCCCCTTCTGTTGCCTCTCCACATATTCTCGTCCCTATACAGCCCAATTATACCACCCCCATTCCTCTGTTCCCTTCTTTTGCATTGTGTCCCGTGAAGAATGCCATTTAGTCCCTAATAAATTTCTCTTTATTCTCTATTTCTTATCACACTCCGTCTTATTCTCACAGGAAATTTGCTTCCTCTGAAAGACTTTGAATCACTGGCCACCTTCTTGAGTACTAATTCCTCATTTACCTACTTGTCACAGGCATGTACTTCCTTTTTACCCTTTTTACATAAATGGAAACATTTATGCTGAACATATTGTTGAATTTAATAACCAATATAGATTAATTCTACACAAATCTCTGTTTACCTCAGTTTCTTCAAATACAAAATGTGGATAATAAGGATGCACCTACCTGGCAGGGTTGTGATGAGGGTCAAATGATATATTTATAAAAAATGCTTAGCGTTGTGCCTGGCACATTGCAGGTACTATATAAATGTTTACTCTTCTCACTATGATTCTGTGGCACTAGCCTCTTCAACTTTTCTTCAAACAATTTATTCTTATCTCCCACTTCTCCATTTTCACTGTCTGCCCTCCATGCCTAGAATTCTCTCTTTCCTTGTCCCTTCCTCATGATTCCCTGACTTTCTTCCGACTCTCAGTGAAAATTCTGCCTTCTACAAGAAACTTTTCTCAGTTGAAATTATTTCCCAGCATATGTATTGATTGCACACATTTGCTTGGATTTTGTCTCCCCCATTAGACTGTGAGCTCTTTGAGGGGAGTGGTTGTTTTTGCCTTCCTTTATCTCCAGAATTTAGCACAGTGCCCCCACGCAGTGTAGACACTTAATAAATGCTGCTTGGCTTGTTGGCTACCTGTTTTCCCACATGCTGGCTTCCAAAGTAGATAATAGTAATTCCCTCCAGCTCCTAAATCTGAATCTACGTGCATTTAAGTAATAAGTTCCCAATGCCTGGAATGCACTCACTTCCTCTTGTTTTCTTCTCAGTCTTTGTTTCTAGTCCCACCTCAGATGCCTCCTGCTCTACAAAGCCTTCCCTGACTTCCAAGTTTGCCTTGCCCTGTTTGTATATTGTGTCATCCTCTCCAGCAGAACAACGGCAGCTCCTTGAGGGGAGTAACTAGTTTTTGCTGTTAATCCTTTGTTTTGATGTTTGTGTGTTTGCATAAGCCACATGCTGAGTTTGTGTCCAGGGTGAATAACTTTTTTCCAAATTAAGTTTAATTGAATTGGATTGCTTTTTATTGCTTGAAATAGAGCCTGTCACTCCACATCTCAGCCTGTACCACTAACCGGCATCTTGAAGAATTTTTTGCTCACAATCGCCTCACGCCAGAGAATTGCCTGGCAGATAGGTACTGTTTCTGAATGGCCTGCAGCAAGACCATGCTATGGAAGCTGTGTTTCCCATGTGTCCTTTAAAGCATTTCTTCTGCCTGTTTGCTCAGTTTTCCCACTTTGCCCCCAAAGATTGTTTAGGTCTCCTGTTGTCTTCCTTTCTTCACGCGTAGTTTACTTGTTGATTTACACAGTCTCTCTTCACTGAAGACAGGCTGTGGTGTCCTCCCTAACTATTTGCAGGTGAGCAGGGCGACACTGAGGGAGGCCTTCCTTATCTAGTAATCTCTTTGAAAGAACTGTGCCTAAGTCAGCTATTGTACCTGGAATGTAACCCCTTCCCTAATCCCTCTCCTCTATCCCCAAGAAAAGAATGATCTACTCTGAGGAAAGCATGCTATTGCAGCCAGGCTTATGTTACAGAACACCATAGTGGGAGAGCAAAAGTGGGGCATTCATTCATGGAGGTCAGAAGATCACATGGTTCATGCCTTCACACTTTAGGTTATCTCATAAAAATGAGATCTTTTTGCTTTCAAGTTATGGTTTCAAGCTTCAGTCTACTGACTACTTATAGGGCCCAAAAGGGCCCCTTATCACACTTTACATTTGACTTTTTTGCAATTTCCAAAGCACTTTCATAGACATCATTGTATTGGATCTTTACAACATTATGGCAAGATAACAATATAATACAACAGGTATTATAATCCAGATTTTACAGATGAGAAAACTAAAGTGACTCATCCACAGTCCCACGCTGTCTGCTGATTTCTAGCTCACTGCTTTTGATGTTTGTATTCCATTGGACTGGATAAAGTCATTTGCCAGCCCTCCAGAATTATGTGTTTTGTTCATTTTGTGTGCATGTACAAGAGGAAGGAGAACAAGTGCACACTTAGAACTGACTTAGAAATAATAGCTTGTTTGTCATTACCAGATTGGCAAAAAACAGTGATGGGCAAAGCAAATGGAGCTCTGTCCAGGGTCTGGGATGTAAGTTCCTGACACTTCTTCCTTCACCTTGGTTCATAGGCAGTTTAGCTACTGGCATCATACATAAAATCCAGATCCTCAATGATGCCAACCTCCTAATTCCCAAACCACTTGTCTCATGTGAATGAATATTCCTCCTGCATGGCCTTAACTTCTATTCTGAATCTCTTTAAACTGTTTTCCCACTCACTTGTTCAAGCAAAAGATTTCTGCCTTCAAAAGGTATTCTTATTTATACAAATCTCACAAAAAAGGTTTTTGGATACAGTGTCTTCCAAAAAGTACAACAGTTAGTATTTGTATTAAAGATAGCTTCCATAAAGATTCTTCTTCAATGTTTACAGCCCTATTCGCTGTGACATTTTTTAAAAAGAACAGTTACAAGAAGGGGAACCATCTTAAGTTGTAAAAACCATTTTCACTTTAATGCACTCTTTGCCGTGACTTCCAGAAAACCTTACACAAGTCACAGACTTCTATTCAAAAGAATAAAGCAAAATTTTAAAAATTCCTTCTGGCTACCTCGCTCTGAACATCCAAAGCCAGCAGAGGGAAAGATGTCCAGAATAGCTTCAAAAGTTTCAACTTCTGAATAGCTCAAAAGCCCTATCATCCATCTTCCTAAGACACTTTTGCAAGAGAGGTTTACCATAGCAACTCAGTACCATAGCAACTTAGAGAAAAGGGAGTCAAAGGAGTACAGAGCACAGGGAGAGGAAGCTGAGGACTTGGCACACAAACTAAGGAACTCATCCTCTCACCTACGACAGACTCTTTCCCACCTTGGCAACACTGATCCCCAACCAGGAAGCAAATAACTCTTGCTTCCCTGATGAGACCTAGTCATCTCTCCAGTAGCAAGGCAGGATCCTCTCCCCTAGCTGGTGGCCCATTGCTTTTCTTATATTTTGATATCCTAGGCATCTTGGAGGCAAGGGAGATCACTACCATACCTCTTCCAACTCCTGTCCTCTTAAGGAAGAAGAGGAAAGACAGATATGAAGAGACTGGGCTAGGGGGTGGAGAAACATTGACTGAGCAGTAAGGGGCATAGACCATACTCCTTCGGGGAAGAGCACTTCTTCTGGAAAGACTTTACCCAACCATGAACAATTCACAGGAAAGTCCCCATGACACAATGATGGAGAAGGCTGGTGTCCCTCAAAAATGGGATCCCAAGACCTTCCTGAATCCAAGGTAAGTCCCACCCTCTGTCCTATCTCTACCCTTATCCCTTTACATGGCTGTCTTTATGTTACCCCCCAGCTTCCCCATGCAACCCTTTCCCTAGCCACCAGAATTGTGTTACAATATGGGGATGATTACTTAGTCTTGATCCTAACAAGAAAGTGTAAGGCATTTTTTTCTCTTTCTTTGGGAGTTCTGTAGTAAGCTAGTCTGTACTGCAGACCCAGTAACACAGTTATGCCCCCAAGAAAGGCCCCCAAAACTCAGGAAGCTGCCGTGTTGAGTTTCATGACCATAATGTTGCTTTTCCTCCCTATTTCCCTCCCCAGTCAGACCTTTGAAAAATAGAAACAGGGGAAAAGAGAGAGGTTCTTATCCTTTACCTTTAAGGTGAGGAGTGATATGAATTACCCATGCAGTGATTGCTAGGATGCTTATAGGCCTCAGAATGGTGCTGTGAGGATTGTTTCTAAAAAAAAATTGCCATTCTCTCCCCCAGAAAATTAGGGACAGGTAGGTGATTTGGTGAGTACGGTGTTAGACCTGGAGTCAGGAAGACCTGAGTTCCGATACTGGCTCACTCACTCATAAGTTATGTGATCCCAGGAAAATCACTTAATCTTGCTTCCTGCCTCAGTTTCCTCATCTGTACAATGGGGGTAATAATGGTACCTATCTCACAGGGTTCTTAGGAAGATAAATGAGTTCAATGTAAGGTTCTTTGTGTGAAAGGACCATTGTTTACCTGGGTCCCCCACTTCTCCTACAACATAGGTTAGACTTGTTTTCTCCTGAAAGGTGATCCAAGATGTCCCTGGAAATTGATTGGCCCAAGACCCATAGCTCAAGCTGTGCCTACCTTAACTGATTGGCACCGCTACCTGTTCGCCTCTGGTCACCTAAGGCCTTAAAAGATACATCTATGTGAAGTTGGAGTCCTTTAGACTTTGCAGATATGCCTAAGTTTCCATATTTTACCCTGTTAACCACATGGAGGCAAAGTATTCACTTCTAACATCTCCCTAAATGAAGTACTGCAGTACCTTTGTTACATATCCCTTCTCTACTGTCAAGTAAACCTTTTGTCAGTTCCTGTTGAATCACCATCATTAAATGCCTCATTTATCCCCAAAATAGAACTTAACTAACAGTGACCTGGTCTGAGGGAGGCCTTGCCCCTAACACTTTGCAAACCTTAAACAACAGTTTAAATGTTAGCTCTTACTACTTTTACTCTCTTCTCCACCAAGCAGTGATTGACTCGCAAAATTCACACTACCTTAATCTCCTGAAGAAAATTGGAGATAGAGGAGATATTTCCTAGGGCTGGAGGGTCGGGGGATAGAGGAGATATTTCCTACGGCTGGGGGCCGGGGGAAAGATGGAAAAGGATTTCAAGTGTCATTGCTAACACAATGAAAAGGACTCGGAAGTTTCATTGAATTATTAAAATGTAGAACCATGAAAATAGATCAACTCGGGGCAGCTAGGGGGCGCAGTGGAGGGTGAAGAGGAGCTAGGTGGAGCATGGACCCAGAGTCAGGAAGACCCAAGTTCAAATCTGGCCTCAGATGGAGAAAGGAATTGCATGACCTCTGAAATGTTCATCTCAAATATTAGTGAAATGTGTGTGCAGAATTTTATAAAGCAAACTTTTGTAGGTGGTTGGAGGAAGAAAAATGTATTTTGATGTGAACAAGGGATGATATGATTTCTTTTCATAAATCCTGAACTTAAATTGCTTCAAGATTTTCAGTCCTATGGATACAACAGAAAATCTATAGCATATACATCCTCTGATGACAACAGTGGAAATGTACCCCTTTCCTTCTTAAAATGTGTAATTTATGCAGTCCCAGGATCCCCTCTAATGTAAAATGCAAGTGACAGTCTTTAAATGTCAATACTCTCAACACCTGACTGTCCAATAAGTAGACCTTGCTCTGTTGTGGCTCCTGAAATCTCATTCCTTTTTCACTTTTCAGGTACAATGTGAAATGAAATACTTCCCACAAACACAAACACAAATTCAGCTTTATGGCAGACATTCCTTCCTAAACATGGAAGGGGATTGACTCATACATTGCTGAAAACAGTTCCTAGAGACTGGTTAGGTACCAGAGAGAGGCCATCCACAGATATTTCATACAAAATGAATTCCAAAGACTATAGAGCATCTTTGTTTGTACATACATATGTAACAAGATACCATACCAGCCCATTGTTTATCTGGGCTGCTATTAAGTGAAAGGTAAAGCTTTTTTTTTTTTAATAAAGCAAAGCTTATTTATTACTAGCATAAAATAAAATCACCAGTGGCATTGTTTTTACATGCATGCATTCATGGATTCCTTCTGATTTTCTAGCATACCTACCTATCCCAACTTTTTGTTTTTAAGTAAAAGAGCCTTTTGTTCAGGCCACATTTTAGTAACTTTCACAAATGTTAAATGAGATAGGTCTGAATACAGGCAGCAAGCAATTCTATTTTAATGCTAAGACCAAAATTTTCTTCTCCACTAAAAATGAATCTTTTTTCTTTTTCCAAACACACTTCTCAAATTCTCACTAACACCAACAGCTCCATGGTACACCCTGGATCTTAAAAAGGAATCTTGTTGAAGTTTATTTATGCCATCACAAGTTCATGCTACTAATTATCCTATTTACTAAGGAGAAAGGTCTTCCCACTAGCTCACAGTTGAATAATTAGAAGAAAAAGTGGAAATTGGTGACAATTTAATGTTTGTGCCATCTGCTTCTGTTCTGAGTTATTGGCACTAGCTTGACAGAGCCCTGAAGAAGGCAGGAGAATAGCAGTTTTAAATCTTACTGAAGCTTAGGGTTATGCTCTGATTTGCCCTTCTCTGTCATGGGGGAGTGTAGGGTCCTGGGGTCTCAAATAGCATTCAGTGGGTTTGTCACATGACTTAAGAAATAGAAGGCTTTTGATTCTTGTTCATAGATGGCAAACAGAAACGGACTGTCCAGTTTCACTTCCAAAGGGACGGCTTCACTTTGCTTTTGGGAAAGATCTTCTTGTCCTCCCTGACTCTCTTTCAGTTCAAAAAGAACTGTATTCATCACCTATAAGACAGCAACACACACACATTTCATTTTACTCAAGAGGTAAAGATTTACTAGGTTGTATTCAGGTTGGGTTCCCAGGGATAGAATCCATCCCAGTTAACAGAAGAATTGGGAAATAGAGGTACATGTGAACATATATCTAATTAATCATCATCCTGCCTCACGTGTTGCCTATGCCTGTTAGAATGTAATCCCACTGTCTGACACATAGTAGGTACTTAAGAAATGCTTTGTCACTTATTCAGTGTTTTAGGCATTAAATACCTTGTGTATAGAAGGCATGTTTTTTCAGAGGCACTTTTTCTTTACACTTCCAGTATGGTGCTGCCCATAGAATGCGTTTACATGAATTGTTAGTGTGTGTGTGTACATGTGTGTGCGTGTCTACATGTGCATATGCATGTGCATGAATCTGTCTGAAAGTGGACATAATAAGAGTTCTTTTCGTGTATGGGTTGAACTAAATGCCGAGTTCTCTTCTACTTCTCATTCTGTGTTGATGTAAATGTCTGTGAACGTGTGTGGTGTTGATGTGAATGTCTCTGCACATGCAAAGCTGGAGACAGTATGTCCAAAAAAGCTCAACAGAGGCTAAGGCACGCTGGGCAGGGCAGTGGGAAGTAGCTGCAACAGGAACTGGAGTCAATGGATAGTAGAATAGTTTGACTTTGACTACCCTTTCCATGCCATACTCCAGGCAGGAGCTGATCACTTTCTTCCCTCTCCTGACACACACCTCCCCTTACCTTCCTATATCTTCTCTTCCCTCCCCTTTCTTTCCCTTGGCCCCTCTGCATCCCCGTTTCCATACTCCATTCTCACCATGCATCTCCATGAACCCATTTGCTGATGACTAAGGGCAGTACAGGCATGGAGGATGGCCTGGACATTCTTTAAATTGCCATACCTTTCCAACTTTGAGATTTGTAGCACTTATTTTGCTCAGCTTTGCCTCCTTTCCAAGTAATTCAGGAAGTTTGGTGTAGGTAAACAGGTGCTGCACGTCATAAGTACTCTCCTGTACCAGCTTTGGCAAGGTCAGCTGGATCTTCCTAGAAGATGAAAAAGATAGAGGAATTGTAAAGTCTTGGCTTTCAAGATAAATCCAATGCTCAAGACATGAAGAAGTACCCAGAGAGCCCAAGGAAACTGAAACTCATGGTTAGTGAGCTCCATGGACCTCCAGAACACTTCACTTTGGGCAGTTGATGTTTTCTGTGTTCTGAAGAGCAGAATATATTCTAATATAATCTAAATTACCATTCCATGTTCTTAGAGGCAAATGAAATCATTCATGTTTTACTAGTTGCCCATTAATCAATTATATCCTCATGCCCCAGTGTGTCCCAAGGCTGGACTTAGAGACATGGGAGAGGGGAAGTATTGAGTCACAAAGAACACCACAAGGAACTCTGATAAATACAGAGACCATAGGTCCTCAGAGGACTAATGGTGAGTAGAAGTGGTGACCTAGAGACACAGAATCAGGCACACGGTTTTAGGCAAGATGAGTTCATTTGTATCTGTTTCAGGAGTTATATTGGGGGGAGTAGGAAGAAGTGAGGTGTTATGCATTGTTCTCCCCCTCAGGAGACTGGGGATAAAGACACATTCTCCTAATTATAATTTTGGTTAACAGCCTTAAAATATCTGTGCTCCAAAGCTTAAAGAACCCATAAAACCTTTATTAAAGTTAAATTTCACTAGAAAAAAATCAATGTTTTGTTCAAGGAAAAACATGAACCCAGTATATTAATTTCATATCAGTGTCAGCATAAGTAAGGGTTATTGTTTTATGTCGATGATTTTTCAAGGTCAGTATTTTTCTTGCTGATAATTTTGCTGCCCATTGTAATGATGACAGACTGGAGAGTTTGCTTCTTTTATAAGAAATTTCTCTCATAGAAAGGATGGATATATTAGGACCATTATTTTCATCACTAGATTTTTAACCATAATTGGTTCTCAACATGGAGAGCTATTAGCCCCAGAGTTGCCAATAAATGAGGGTTTTTTTTAATTGTCTTTCACAATCTCAGAAGACTTTCACTTTAAAAAATAGCAAGATGAGGTCATCTTAATAGCCATCTACAAGTTAAAACTTTATACTTGTATATGAAGAAAGTTGAGTTAAAAGGAGACTATGTATGTGATAAAAGCAAAATGTACTGATTATATATAAATAACTAAACAAAATGACTTTTTAAAAGAACCATGATGTTAAAAAGGAGGAAAGGAGGGAGGAAGAAGAACGTCAAGACTCCACACCAAAAACAAAAACAGAAAACCTGTAAGACACGACTAACAGCTCAATTATTCTAAACTATGGTGTTCAATGTATATCTGTAACCTTAAAATTTTACTTTAAGGAGGATAAATATGTCCATATAAATATGTCCTTTTAGTGCTTTGGATGGAGGGATGCAGTCTGGTTATACAGAGCCCTTCCCTCCCAGAAGGAAGAGAGGAAAGATGAGGTCCTGACACCCACAGCATTCTGTCCACCATTCTGTGCTCATTCTGACCTCATTTACTCATGACTGGTATATTCAGAGGTAGCTGGTGTCTGCCTCATGTAGATTGGCACACTTGGTAAAGGCTGTAGTTTTATTTGTCTGTCTCAGGATAAAACCCCATAGACTCTTAACTGCCCCAGTCTACTCAGAATCAGCCTGAAAAGCTCTGGGCAAGACTGGGGCTTCTCACACGAGCTACTTTGTCTCTCAGAAACAGAACCAATATCTAGACCCAGGGGGTAGTGCAGCAGTCAGGGTAACATGCATCCTTTGATAGCCTTTGTTCATATACTATTGATAAATTCCATTGTTAGAATAACTGATGTGAAGCTGTCTGAAATCAGACTGGTAAGCTGAGTCAGAAACCAAGACAAAATGAACCAGCAGTCTGATGTTCTTACTGAGGCTGAACTGATGTCTTTCTACCATAATAGGAGAAGGTAAGGAATTGTCATCACAATAGTTAAAGAATCAAACACAAGCAAAGCCATCTAGTGGTCCAGGTAAAAGTTAGTCAGTTAGCCACTCTCTGATTCAGGACTCTGGAGAATTCTACAGTGCTTTAGAGGAGTCCTACACCAAACCTCTCCTCCTAGAGTGAAAAGAAATTTGCTGGGACACCTATACCACCCTGATTTCTTTCTTGTGGTCTTTTAAACTGGGGACTGACGTAGCCTGGAAGCAAGACACTATACTCTCACTCCACTTCCACTGCCTTTGAAAAACACCCTACCAATGTGTAATTCCTCAAAGCAACTGACTCTAGCTTTGGGGTTGACCCTGTGGATATCCTGAAATGTGGGCAGGAAGACCCCCATCATGTCACTATGAACACTGGAGAAGGAAGCAGGGCTTGTGGTCTAGGGACAAAGGGGATAGGAATTGTTTCCCACCTTCTCATCTTAAAATAGGGATACAAAACAGAAAACACTTTCAATGATAGGTCATCCTGGAATGGGTAGCAGAATTGGAAGAATAAACCTATGTGAATAAAGATCTGGACTGCTACTTCTTCCTATTTATCTCCACCTCCATCTGTGGGGAGAAGTGGCTATGCCTGCCTCCAGGGAATTAAGAAATTGGCTCAATGCAACAACATCCTCTTTGTCCTAACAAACCTCCATCCTCAGGTTGTTGGTGCTGCTTTCCACCCCAATGTGATAGATGGAGAGCCTGATGCTCAGAGTAAGTCATATAAGATATTACCAGAGCCCCAGCCACAAGTCATACCGGGGAGACAGATTTTTTGTCCAACTTGAAAAGTCTTGGCCAAAAACAATATCCTCAATTTTCTCTAGGTCATCATTTTGAGGCTTAATCAGTACGAGGAAGGCATTCTCATTAAATGGCACTTGAATCACAGAGAAGTTGTTTTTTATGTCATTGCAGTATAGGAAGATGCCCGTCCCTGAAAGCATTGGCACAGATATGCTGGTGGTGTTGTTTATCTGGAACAGCTGGGGCTCTGCCAGCTGAGAGGTTCCCTTTATTGCTCCTGAAAAATCCAAAAAGTAAATGAGAAGAAAGGGTTAACAACAGGTCCAGATAGCTCTCGGAAAGAACACAGCAAAAGAAACCCAAACACTGACAAGTCTAATTCTGTAAAGGAAGAGTTAACAATGGAAGAAAACTGGAGAAGGGAGGGAAAAAAGAGAAGATGGTGAGAGCAGAAGAGTAAGGAAAGAGGGTGGGAGCAAGGAGAGGAGAGAAGAGAGATAAAAACACAAAATTAAGTCAATCCTGTCCTCAAGAAGCTTACTTCTAACAGAGGGAGAGAATCCACATAGGGACGTGGGAGCCGGGGAAGAATGGACACCAACAAAAACACTAAACCATCACTCCTAATATCACGCACTCTGTTTTACCCCTTCTGAACTGCTGGATTTTCCCTGCCACCCTTACCCCTTATTCTAAGGCACACTTACTTACCTTTTGAGACCAAGTTGTTTTTAAATAGTTCTCTGTTCAACTTGGGAGACTCATATTTCTTTACAAGCTTAGAAAGTTTCTTCACCATCAAAGAGTAAGAGATTGTAATGGGTTTTTTTGGTAATTTTATTTGTTTTCTTGTTTACATAATTCGTTTTCATGAGATCTTTGAATTACAGATTTTCTCCCCATCTTTCCCCTACCCCAACCCCAAAACAGCAATTCCACTGTAAAGCCCCTCTCCTGGTCTGCTCTCTAACTTTGTGGTAGGGCAGGGAGGGTCTCCCTACCCCAGCCCCTGTATAT
>JAQQSW010001187.1:0-21142 GCA_028646575.1 Pseudocheirus occidentalis
GTTCTCTGTGTTTTTGTGAGTCAGAGAGTCCTAGACTTTCCTAGACTTTGTCTGGGCTCATATTTTCTGGGTGTTTAGGGTGGCGGTGTGGGAGCTGCGGGGCCTTGCTGCTTCTACGCCGCCATCTTGGCTCCGCCCCCTCGACAATGGTCGCTGGTATTTTTTTTACTCTATACTCCATTTCTTGATGCCATGCATTTGTATAAAACAGACTCTGTGCCTAAGATACACTCTCTCCTCAAGTTTATGTGTTAGAGTTCTTAATTCCTTTCAAGGTTCTGGTACCATTTCTAATAGTAAGTCTGTCTAGCTATGTGTAGTTGTTAATGTTTTTTCTCCCTCCTTCAATGGCCTTGTTTTCACTTGTCATATTTTCTCATCAGAACTCCCAGAAAAATGTAAACTCTTTGAGGATAGGTACGATTTGCCACTTTTTACCCCCCTTTTATCACATATAATAAACATTCAACTGCTCAGTTAAACTGGAAGTGGGATGGTCAACACCTTTTCACCACACAAAATGTTGTTTTTATTTTTACTTTGGTTACTATTCCTTCAGACTATCCTATTTTTGAAGGCAGCAAACCAAGTAAAATTTTACTTTTGAATTTTTGGAGAGTGTTTCTAAACTAAATCCACATCCATCTTATGAAGGATGGTTATATAAAATTGATCAAAAGACTCTTCTCCAGGGACGTGTATTGTCTGTTTTACACTAGCCAGTCCTGTCTAAATTAAGTGCAACAAGATGAAAAGGATGTAAAGATCACTGTCAACTCTGTAGCGTTCAATTCTATGGAAAAAAAAGTTTCAGTCTTTCCAAATGCAAAGTAAAGGTATTAATGTCTTGGAGTGCTTGGGAAATACTGAAGAGACTTCCAAAGAAACAACAACACATAAAAGTCAGATTGGTTCAGAAACATATGTGGATTTTTTTTGGGGGGGTGGGAGCTAAGTATGGATTTCTATTCGATACCTGCCATGCAATATAAATCACTTCACTTCACTGTCCTTACTGAGTTTTGGCAAAATAAATCTAAGTATCCATATATGATCATCTGTTTGGGGATCAATTCAATATTTTATAATTATTGTGTGGCTTTCATTTGGATGTCAAAATTCATTCACATCCAGAATAAATTTGGCCAAAGTTCTTTGAAATTTTGGAGAAACAAAAAAGAAGGGAATGTAGGTTGCATGAATTGTGACTGTATTTGGAGTCAGGCAAATATACCACTGAGCCAGGAACAAGGTGTTAATAGCATACAATATTATGAAATCTTTGGCAGAGTCGAAATAAAAGAAACAAATATCAAGCATTCTTTTGTACTTATTTTGTTATTATGATAGCTCTAGCCCTGCTAAAACTGGAGGGTTTGGGAAATGTAGGTCAGGGTCACAGGTTGCATGTGGATTTTCCTAACTTGAGATCAATTTGAAAAACTATAGGCAGGTAACCTTGGGCCTGCTACCAAGAACTGATAGTCATGTACATTAAATTTTATGAACAATCCAATTCCAGTGCCTAAGTACTGTAAATGAGTACTTAGTAAATGAGGAACCAACCAGACAACCAACTGTTCTATCCATCTTGGACCAATAGAAACTTTCCCTGGAGGAAAAGAAACCTTTTCTTAGAGAAGAGTGTGAATAACCCGAATCCTCCACTGGTTTCCTCTCAGTATTTGGGAGAAAGTGAGGAGAAGGGGGTTCCCCTGGACATCTGTGTCAAAAATTTGGGTGAAAAAAAGACAAGATGAAAAGCTGTGGGCGTATTTTTATTTGCAACATTGGCATACACAACCAAATTTTGAGATCCCAGGTCCATTTGAGTTTTTGAGTACACCAAGCATTCCATTCCATTAAGCTGAGGAAGGAGGAGTGGGTAAATTCTTAGAGTTGATAGTTTTGCCTCTGGCCCCAAATCACTTATCACTAAAAAGTACAATGAGAATTAGGGAAATGAAGCCAGAGGTTAAGACCCTGTTCTTAGGTGAGTCTCAGGACATATACAGAGGCCCACTTAACTGTAAGTAAAGGAGAATGAGATTTTTTTGACGCAAATGCATGATCTGACACCTTCTTCAGAAAAATTAGCTGCAATGGAAAGAGATGAAACTACAACTTTTGCATGTCTTCTATTTTTACTTGGAGCATTTAAGGGCTTCAAGTAGTCTCAGTGAAAGACAAGATAAAGGCCTGAAGATGAGGACAAGAAAGGAAGTATTAGTAACTTTTTTCTTTGCATTTCAAGTGATTAGTATAGGATAGGGCATATAGAAAGTTTTTAATATATACTTGATTGTTGATTAATTTAAAGTGATGCCAATAGAGTGTGGAACACTGTGTTGCTTTGGGAGTAGCACTTCTTGGGAGAGCTAGGAACCTATGGAGAGAAACTCTTCACATTAGCAGGGTGACCTTAGTAAGCATTTATGTGTGGGGGGTTTTTTTCTTCACTATTTCTAAAACCTTCTTCCAGCATACTAGAAACATCTCTGTTTTCTGGACAGAGAGAGGTGTTTGAGAGCTGCATAATAACCTCCAAAACACATATTTCTGGCATTAGGGTTAAAGAAGTCATACGACTCTCTTTAATATGCTGTTTGCAACTCAGATGCCCTGAGTTTGTGTTCAGTTGGATAGACAAACTCATACATTTAAAAAAATCAAAAGCTGAGACATGACTATTCACATTTTTATTAAATAAAATAAAGACATTTAAAGTGGTTTGGTGAAGTAGTATTGTGCCAATATTAAATATACTGGGAATATCCCTGACTCTCTGGTTTATGGATCAGAGGTCAGTCTAGTATAATTTAGTCATATTCCAGAAAGTGGGGCACCATCCCAAATTTTACCCTCAATACCATCTACCTCCCATTTCCAGAGCTAGAACTGCAATTAGCAGAGAACACATTCTCCTAAATTTCAACTATCTATGTGTAGAAACAGAGAATGTAGGAGGGTCAAAATCTGGGGTCACATTTTGGAAGAAGGATTTTAGCCCCCTGCCCTAATGCTTTCTCACCTCTTTTATGCTTCCTTGAATCATTCTAAGTCAGAGACGAACATTCAGGAAACCTGAGGCAAAGTCACAAGGAAGGAGGAATGTCAGTATTATGCAAAACACCTCTTCTTTCTCATCCAGTGTGAGAATCATTTTCATTCTTTGTTGCTGAAAATCCTTAGAATTTGGGGTCACAATCTGTGCACTCAAATTTGCAGGCCTTTGTTTCTGTAAAATGAGAATAATATAAGTTTCTATTTCACAAGAGACCATCTCCTGGGTCTACTAGCACTATAATAACTACTACTCCTACTATCGACACTACTTAGACTGCCACTATCCCCACCAAAACTCCTCATATTCCCCAATTTCTTTTTCTTCTTCATCCTCCTACCACTACTTATACTATACTGATATTATTACTGATACTGGTGCTAATACTTGGTACAAAAGCATTACCCAATGTCAATATACTTTCTCCCCACGTACACATATTGTTCTGGGGCTCAGTGGACTTAAATTTAGAATATAATGGTATCAAGGCATATGTATGAAGAACACATATAACAAAGGGGCATATTCTGACTCCAGGTTCTCCTGTGTGAAATACTCATAATATTCCTCTTAATTAAAGTCTTCTGTTTGAACTATTACTCATCTAGGCCATTTTGCAGGTTACTAGATTGGGTTATTCCAGTCCTTTGCCAGTGTGTCCCTTAATGGATTGTTCTACTGTGGCTTATAGTCTACACTACTCTACTTTTATGTTCTTGTGTCACAGGAGGAGAAGATGTCAAGTGCCTCTCTCCTTGACAGACCTTTCAATGATAGCAATGATAAATAGTGTTTGGCTCAGGCATCTCAGGCTTGTTCATTTGTCACTTTCCAATTACTATGGCTAATGTTACTAACCTTAATGGACTCTATTGCTGACTTTGACCATTTTGGGACTTTTCCTGGGATCTCTGGATGACCCAAGCTCATAATGGTACTTCTGTGAAATATCCACTTAAGAATATTCATTTAATCATCATCATAACACACACACACACACACACACACACACACACACACACACACACACACACACATGATTCCTTCTGCTCACAGTCACCATGGCCAGTTAGGAGACAGAGCTGATTCTTCTCCAGGACCCAACTTTCAGAAGAAACTCAATGGAGTCCTGCCTCCTTCCAGCAGAAAAAGAAGGAAGGAAGGACATAGTGAGACAGAGACAGAGACAGAGACAGAGATAGAGATAGAGAGACAGAGAGAGACAGAGACAGAGAGACAGAGATAGAGACAGAGCCATAGAGATGGGGGGGAGGAAGAGAGAGAGAGAAAGAGAGAGAGAAGGTGAGAGAGAGAGAGAGAGAGAAAGAGAGAGAGAGAGAGAGAGAGAGAGAAAGAGAGAGAGAAGGGGAGAGAGAAGGGGAGAGAGACAGAGAGAGATACGAGTAAGCTCCTCCTTTTGTTTGAACAAGTCACTTATAGATATGTCACCTCCCAAGATTTCCATGTGGTTGGTTGAAAGCAGGCAGAGAATACCTACTTCTGCTTAAAGTGATTGGTGCTCACATACATACATACATACATATAAACACAGAGATGTATGTATACACACAATTATCCACATATACACAATTGATGGACATTACCCCCCCCCTTCCCTCCATTTTCAGTTCTTTGCCACTACAAGAAGAACTGCTATAAAGATTTTTATACACATTAATACTTTTCTGCTCTGATCTCTGGGTTAAAGACTTAGTAGATAGTTTGTTCTATAGACTTCTGGCTCTCCTATCTCTCTAACCACTCTGACACCTTTACAATCATATCTTCCGCCCTATAATATACATAGCTTGTCCCCTAAGTATCTGTTCTTGACCCCTTTTGCTTCTTTGGAGGCTTGATACATTCTCAGAGTTTCAACATCACAACTTATTCTCAGATCTGTATCTTTATCCTTGTCCCTTCCAGCGCTTAGTACCCACATTTTCAAACATCTACAGGATATTTTCAACCAATGTCCTGAAAGCATCTCAAAAACAACATATGTAAAACTGAATTAACTGTATCTTTCTTAAAGTCTGTTCCAATTTTTGTTCCTATGAATTTCTAATATGACTGAACATAGTCTAGCAGTAACAAATATTCACAGTTCTCTTTGCCTTCTCCCTTTTCTTTTATAATATCTCTAGAATTTCTAAGATCCCTTCCATTACTGCTGATACCAGCTAAGCCACCACCTTTATTACCTCTCACCTGAGCTATTACAGTGACCTCTTATCTCTCACTGCCCATCTCTTCCAACTCATTCTATGTGGAATTACTCTAAAGTACCTTCCTCAGAATATCTCCTTTAGAAATACAATCCTATGATTCCCATTTTTACTGTTCAGCTATGAACATATGATGTGGGAGGGCAAGGATGATTTTATTTTCTTTGTACCCTTAGCACCTAGAATAATACCCTACACATTAGTTAGATGCTTAAGAAATGTTTGATGGACTTAGTTGAGACATTTCCCTTCTGAAAGCATCATATTGACTCCATTTTATTTCCTCACTGATATCTGAGCTCTTTAGATTCATAGTCAAGACCTTTCATAAGAGTTCAATTATATACCCTTTTCTTATACTATTCAAATTCCTTTAGTCTATGCCAATTTGGACTTCCATTTCCCCAAAATATTCTATGCTCTTTTGTGTCTGTGCAGAAGCTCACACCATTTCTTATACCTAGAACTCATTTCCTGTAACTCCTACTGATTCAAATTCCTTCACATCCTTCAATATTTAGGTCAAATATCACCTCCTTCAAGAAACATTACCAGAATTACCATGGAGAAGGGATTTCTTCTTTCTCATAAGATGTTTTTAAACCTCTCACTCATTTATCATATTTTTGTTTATCATATTTATCATATTTTCCATTATATTTTCTGATTTGCCTATTAATATGATTCCTAAGGACAAAAACTGTTTCATTTATCCTTGCAACTTCCTTAGTACAACACGATGTTATACATATGACTTTATAACCCCTCTGTTACATTGACATATGTTTTGTATTGAAAGAACTTAAAAAAGTAATTAGATGAGATATATACAAAATTTAAAAATTTGAATGATAATACATGGGAATAAGATGAGATGCTATACATTATTATGTGGGAAATCAGCAGGATGGCCTAGGTGCTGGAGAGGAGAGAAGGGAAGTGTCTTGGTAGTATGATATGTATATATTATGATTATTTTGCTGTAAGGTTTATAAAACGTAAGGTATATATTATTATCATTATCATTATTCTCACTTTAAAGATTCGAAAACTATATGACTTGCTCTGGGTTACTCAGCTAGGTAGGATTTACATTTTCTACCTCCACTGTTTATCCCTCTAACTACTGCACCACATAGGTGGGACTTTAAAAGAAAAAGACTTTCAGATGAACCTTGAGGACTGGAAATGGTTAAGGATGCTGATTCTAGGCAGAAGGAATAGAATTAGTCAATAATGGGAATTTATTTCTCCATTGGATCTCCTTGAGCATCCTTGTTATCATTCTATCTGTTCTATCCTACATTATTCTTTCTATTATAGATTCCATTTATTTCTCTTTCCCTCTTTTATTTTTTGTTAATCTTGTTAGCTCCCTTTAGTGCCAAGATGAGAATATCTATGGATTCCATGACATTTTGAATAATTGAATTTTGGGGCAAGAATCTTGCCTTTCATAGCTCCTCACCTGATGTAACCCATGGAGCCTCTAGGTGACATTTCCACCTAGATTAGTCATAGCACCTCCTTAAAACTATTTGTAAAGTTTCTTGTTAGTAAATGCAAATAATGACTCCAAGAGTAGTCAGGACCCCTAGCTAAAACTTAAACTAATTTCTGGAGGCACAGTTAATTCTTGATTTTCCTCCTGCTTTGGAAAGGCCAAAGCAATTATTCAAAGATGAAGCCACAGGATCAACAAGTACCATACTTTTTAATTCACGGACTAATGAGGACAGGAGAGCACACCATCATTTACATCCTCATTTCCAACAGATTGTGCTCAGTACCCGCCAAGATCAAAGGAGAGCAGAAGTCTCCTTTCTCACTACTTTGTCACCCCTACCCTCATAGGCATGAAAATGGAAATTCTTCCCTGTTATGAAGAGATAATGTTGCTATGGTTATAATTCTGCAAAGGTAAAGTAGATTTATCAAAATAATTGGAGGCATGATTCTCCATTAAGGTTAGTGATTGCAGAGACAGGCTGACATGAAACGACTGAACTTTCAATTTGCCTTCCACCCCCTCTCCCTCCCTCTACTCTCATTCCTTCTTCTGCTTCTGGGAAGGCATCTCAATGGCAGACAAGCCGACAGAAGTCCATCACGAGGTACATGGCAAACTTTAATTCAGAAATATTAATGCTCTATTAATGACCAACTGATGCTCTGATCGAGAAGGAAAAATCATACTTTTACATCAGGGCACATCAGCAAGACAGGTCACCCAGAACACATTTATTTTATGGTCATGTCTTCAAATTGACACCTCATTTGCATTTCTTCCCCTTAAACAGCACTCTCACAAAAATCTGAAAGTACAGCATCAGTATAACGTCCAAAAGATGTGAAAATAACATTTGGTCATTAGTCTCTACATTTTGCTTTGTTGTCTAGACCCATGATTACATAGTTATAGAAAGTTGAAGAAATTCCCTACATCAATGAAGATGTGGTGACTATTCTGAAATTCATAGTGTTAGAGCCTGATACCCATGGATATGTTTCATGGCATCTATGGACTTGGAGAGGGAAAATGTGTGTGTGTGTGTGTGTGTGTGTGTGTGTTGTATTTGCACACATATATTTATACCTTAAGTTTCCTTTGTAATTCTATATATTTTGTTTTTTGTAATAGAAAACGTTATTCTCATAAGGGGTCAATAAACTTCACTGTAATGCCAAAGGGGTCTCTGACACACCTGCAAATGAAAAGACCTACTGTCTCAGAAAGCTTCCTGGACCAAAGGAATTACCTAGAGATTAAGCGACTTGCTCTGTATCACGTGGTATGTCAAACCTGGGCCTTGAGTCCAAGTTGTCCTTACTCCAAGGTTAGCTCTTTATTGACTAAGGCATCTTGCCTCATCATTCACCAGACTGCAGCACTCTTCCATGAGCATTTGCCCTTCAGCAGCCTAGAGTTTTCTCAGTACCAGGGAATATCATAGACGCATGGATAATTTGTTTTACACGCATATACACATGCCCACACACACATTTAACAAAAATACCTCTCAGTTATTACCATGAATCACAAGAAAAGTGAGATTATTTGCCTAAAAATGATCAAGTGACTAGTACATCTCTGCACAATTACTACAGGATTGGGGTTAGGGAGGAGAAAAAGCAAAATGGGGAGGAGAATATGTCATTAAGACCAGGGATTTAGATATGGAAATGTATTTAGAGGTTATCTAGTCTCATTCCAATATTTTACGTAGGGGGAAAGTAATATTGAATGATTAGAAAAATTAATTACATTAGCAAGGACAGTAAGTGGTACTAAGGTGGACAGTGGACAGTAAGTGGACAGTCATGTGGGTCTTAAACTCAGATCCTCTCATCTTAAAACCTGTGTTGTTTTTTTTCTATTCAATCAAGTTTCCTTCCTTTCTCAGTATGACTGTTCAGTTCTCATTTGTAAATTATGTAATTACATGGTCTTATTAATATGATGGGATATTATGATAAAAAGATATAAAGGTGAAAAATACAAAGAAATCTGCAAAGACCTTCATGTTGTGTTTTAATCAGGAATGGAGGAATGGAGTATGCACCAACTATAATCAAATGAGGGACACTAGGTGGAAGAAGATTGTCAAAGAATTCTAATGAGAACCATGACAGATAGAATCAGAGTCATGCTCCTTTAAGAATTACAATAAATTCAAATATTAATAGTCACCAAAATGTAGTTTAGTTAGTTATACTGATGTTAAGTGTTATGTTTTGATATTACATTTAAAAATCATATGGTTTTCATCAGTAACTCTTCCTCTCAGGAACCATGAAATTGATTAGATCTTGTCATTCATAAAAAGGAAAAATGTCCAAGGTATACCTCATCTATACCAGTAGTGAGAAAGCAGGATGACAAGCAGCACTCAAAAACTTATATGTCATTATTTACTTAAGTTAATTTACCATACCATTGACACAGAATGCAACATGCACACAATTTTTCATATTCTCCAATTCTTGTCTATAGCATCAGAGCTAGAGAGGGTGTGGAAAAGTTCATATCACCAGAATGTAGGGATGTGGAATAGAGTAAGTAGTCTAATAGCCATGAAATCTAACAACCATGTACCCTAAGTAAACATATAAGGGTCAAGTCATTTTAAAGATCTCTACAATGAGATCTGCTTTTGGTGGAACAATCAGAATGGAGATGTGGAAGGGACAAATGAAAACATGATGCTATTGGGGAAAGGTGGCTTGATTTAGTGTCAAAGGACTTGGTTTGGGATCTTCATGCTCCCTTCAAATTCTGAAATTCTACGATTCTGTGATTCAAGCCTTTTCTTAAAAGTCTCAATGAGTGGTAAGTCACTATCATCAGAAGGAGCCTGATTCACATATTGATCACTATGTCACTTCAGAGTCCAAGTGTATGATGATAAGATACCAAACCTAAATTCAAATAACTATCCCTTGTAATAACCCACAAATGGTAGTAATAGGGAAATGCAAATAGATTAGGGACCTCTTGTTTAAGATAGAACTTTGTGATTTGTGGCTGGAAGAGTGAGTGTCAGATGTTAGAATATACAGAGGAAGCAGCCAGTGATAGCATGAGTTTCATGAAACAGAAGTATTGTCAAATGTAGGAAAGCCTGTGAAAGTGGGTGATGCTCTTCCTTCCCTGATCTAGTCCAAAATGAGTACGGAATCCAAATAATTATCAATACAACAAGAGAGTAAAATGTCATTACAGTGCTGGCATTGGAGGACAAAAAAAATCTGTTTACCAAGTTCTCTGTGTTAAGAGAGGAAGGTACTATGGATTTAACAATCCTGATACTGATCATATACCACAAATGAGTAAATAAAAAAGAGGTCCAATACATGACAAAACATTTATGAGCAGCACCGACTGTGGAAGCAAAAACAAAAGTGGAAATTATCAACTGCAGAATGATTGAACAAATAGTGTTATGTGGATACAAGAATCTAAAGGACTATTGTTTTCTGTAAAATATGACAAATATAGGACAGAGCCAAAATGGAAGAATAAAAGCAGGAACCTATGTAAATTCATGCTCCAACCACCTCCCACACATGTGAAAAAAAAAGATTCTAAAATATTTTGGAGACACAGAACCCTCAAAGTGACAGAGAGAAACAAATCTCCCACTGAACACAGCCTGGCAGGCCAACAGCAAAACTCTGTCTCACCAAGGTGGAAGCTGAGTACAGTCCCATGTGAGCCACATGGGCCCGGATGTGGGATGTTCCCCACCTATGGCCCAGACTGGCCAGAGCAGACTTCAGGAGAGTGAATTGCCTGCAGATGTGGTGGTTTCAAGACTTCTCAATCCATAAATGCAAAAGAGAAAGTAAAAGGTCAGTGGAGAACTCTGTTGGAACTGGGTGGAGAAAAGCATGGTCTGGCCTCTGCCCCCAAGGTGAGAGGTGGTAAAGGTCCAGTGGCAGTAGCTGCTGTCACATGGCTGCCTCCTGAGCCCCTGGCCTACAAATCACAGGGGGACAAAGCAACCATTTAGAGGGTAATCACTCTTGCTTTGACATGCTTGATTCTGGGTTGGTGTGTTGGGTGGTGGTCATAGGGTGTGTGGGCAGTGTGCCAGAGCTTGTGGTGGCCGTAGAGAGGATGCCCTCCTCATAGCTCAGACAACAGCTCTGACAACAACTGTAAAAACCCCAGGAATTTGGAACACATCTCTCTCTGCTCTGGAAGGAGAGTTCTGCCTTGGCAAAGAGCTCAAAAGTAATTGACTGGCAAGATGAGTAAACAGAGGAAATCATAGAAACCTTTTTGGGGACAAAAAAGTATCAAAACATGGAAGCAGAAGAAGACAAAAAAGTTAAAACCCCTGCATCAAAATCTTCAAAAAATATATGAACTGGTTACAGGCCATGGAGGAGCTCAAGAAGGATTTTGAGATTCAAGTAAGAAAAGTGAAAGATAAATTTGGAAGAGAAATGAGAATGATGCAAGAAAATCATGAAAAGCAAGTCAACAGCCTGCTAAAGGAGACCCAAAAAATACTTAAGAAAAAAACACCTTAAAAAAGAGACTAACTGAAATGAGAAAAGAGACCCAAAAAGCCAACAAGGAAAAGAATACCTTTAAAGCTCAACTAGTCACATGGAAAAGGAACTTCAAAAGTTCACTGAAGAAAATAATTCCTTCAAAATTAGATTGGAGCAAATGGAAGCTAATGACTTTATGATAAATCAAGATGCTACAAAACAAATCCAAATAATTGGAAAAAAAAGGCAATGTGAAATATCGCATTGGAAAAACCACTGACCTGGAAAACAGATCCAGGAGAGATAAATTTAAAATTATTGAACTGCCAGAAAGCCATGATCAAAAAAGGAGCCTAGATATCATCTTTCAAGAAAGTGTTGAGCAAAATTGCCCTGATATTCTAGAACCAGAGAGCAAAATAGAAATTAGAAAAATTCACCAATCACTTTTTGAAAAAGATCCCCAAAAGAAAACTTCTAGAATTATTATAGCCAAATTCTAGAGTTCTCAGTTGAAGGAGAAAATACTGCAAGCAATCAGAAAGAAACAATTCAAGTATTGTGAAAACACAATCAGGATAATACAGGATCTAGCAGCTTCTACATGAAGGCATTGAAGGGCTTGGAATATTATATTCCTGAGGTCAAAGGATCTAGGATTAAAACCTAGAATGACCTACCCAGCAAAACTGAGTATAATGCTTCAGGGAAAAATATGGTTATTCAATGTATTAGAGGATTTTCAAGAAGTCTTGATGGAAAAACCAGAGCTTAACAGTAAATTTGACTTTCAAATACAAAGAAGCAAGAGAAGCATGAAAAGGTAAATAGGAAAAAGAAATCATAAGGAACTCATTAAATGTGAACTATTTATATTCCTACATGGAAAAATGAACATTGTAACTCATGAGAATTTTCTTAGTATGAGCATAGTTGAAGGGAATATATATGTATATGTATATGAATATGAATATGTATGTCTATGTCTATATCTATATCTATATCTATATCTATATCTATATCTATATCTATATCTATATCTATATCTATATCTATATCGGTGTGTGTATGTATGTATAGGAGGGTTTATATGTGTATAAATATATATGTGAATTTGTGCATACATGTGTACATGAATACATAGACAGAGGGCACAGGATGTGTTTTATATGAAGGGATGATATTTAAAAATAAAATTAAGTGGTGCAAGAGGAATATATTGGAAGAAAGAGAAAGGGAGAGATGAAGTAGGGTAAATTATCTCATATAAAAGAAGTGAGAGAACACTGTTACAATGGAGAGGAAGAGTAGAAAGGTGAAAGGGAATGGGTCAACCTTACTCTCAATGAATTTGGCTTCAGGAGGGAATAACATACACACTCAATTGGGTATCTTATGTTCCTGGAAAGTAGGGGGAAAGGAGGTAGAAGGGGGGATAATAGAAGGGAGGGAAGATTAGGGGATATGATAGTTAAAAGCAAACACTTTTGAAAAGGGACAGGATGAAAGGAGAAATTAGAGTAAGTGGGGGGGGTAGGATGGAGGGAAATATAATTAGTCTTTAACAATATAACTACTATTGAAATTCTTTGTTTAATTACTCCTGTACAACCTATATTGAATTGCTTGTCTTCCCAGTGGGTAGTTGGGGTGGGAGAGAAGGGAAGAAGGAAAAAAAATCTTGAAATCATAGTTTTAAAAACAAATGTCTCAAAAATTGTTGTGGTTGTTGTTTTTTCATGCAATGGGAAATAAGATGTACAGGCACTGGGGTATAGAAATACGTTTTGCTCTACTAGAAAGTTAGGAGGATATGGGGGAGGATATAAGAGAGAACAGATTGGAGAAAGAGGTATTCAATAGGCTTGTCATTTTAGGATGGGGTAGGGGAAAACAGGGTGAAAAATTTGTAACTCAAAATCTTATGGAAATGAATATTGAAAACTAAAAATAAATAAATAAATTGAAATATTAAAAAAGAAATGACAAATATTCCAAGAAATGTAGGAAGACTAGCATAAACTGATGAAGAGAAGAAATGTGAAAAACCATATACAAAAAATATCATAATGTAAAGGAAAAAACACAAAACAATCTAACTAATTCAGTCTAAGTACCAATAATAGTCTTGGACAAGTCAAGATGTTTAGTAGAGAGATGGATGCCTTGCTGCAGTAGAATGTGGAATATTATGTCAGCCATGGTCAGTCTCTGTGTATTTTTTTTATAACTTTTTCTTTGTAGAAAAGAAAGTTTAGTTTGGGTAGAATTGGATTCTATGTAAAATTTTATGGATTCTATGTAAAAGTGTCAAAACAAAATTAGTATTTTAACAAATGTTATTACCTATCAAAACATTTTAATATCTAGGCAAGTAGGTGATAGATTTGGACTCCACAAAAGGGACCTCATATCCTCACTAGTTGTGTGACCCTGGACAAGTCACTTAAATTCTCTGTATGTCAATTTTCTTATTTATAAAATGGGTAAAATAGGAGAACCTACATCTCAAGGTTATAGTGAGGAAAAAGAGAGATAATATTTGTAAAGTGTTTTGAAAATTTTTAAATATTAAGTAAATGTTATTTATAATTATTTTGATAGATATGCAGGACTTCCTTTTTTCTTCCTTTCACCTCCCATTTGTATATAAGTATATATGTAAACATTATTCTTATAACTGAAATAATAGGTTTACATTCTATAGCATGTTTTCATTTAAAACAAACTGATCTTAGTACAATAAGTCATTTTGGCTCTTTACTAAATCTTCACTTGCAAGTGGGTGAAAATGACAGTGAGGAGTGAGAATTATTGTTTGTGCATTAGAAATATGTGAATTAATCAGTGTCTACCATAATAAGTGCTCAGCACTTATACACTGCTTTCTTCTCTTCTAAGTGTATTCCAAACACTAATTAATCAGCAGATTGACAACTATGGGGTCAATTTATGGAAGAAAAGAAAACTAGATGTGAAGATGTACACTTTGTTAATGAAATAAATTTCATAATTGACTCATAAGTAGAGAAACATTAGCAGCAAAAGGTCATCTGTTCCTTGCTTGGTTGCATTCCAGAATGGAAGATTTAAAATAAACTCTTAAGAAACTCTCACAGGGGCCGAGACAAGATAGTGAAGTGAAAGCAGGGACTCACCTGAGGTGTCCCATAAACTTTTTTCAAATATCTCTAAAAACTGAATATGAATAAATTCTAGAGTGACAGAATCCACAAAGACATCCCATGAAAAGGCACAAAACCAGATTAAAATAAAGGGAGAGAATAGAGGGAGATGATCACTGTTTGGACTTTACTCTCATTGGATTTGGTTCAAGGAGGGAATAACATACTCAAGTATAGAAATCTAACTTGTCCTACAAGAATAGGAGGGGAAAAGGGAAAGAAAAGTGGGGGGGGGCTGAAAGAAGAGATGAAAGATTGAGGGAAGTACTCCAAAGCAAATATCTTTTGATGAGGGAAAAGAAGAAGGGAGAAATAAAAACATAAAAGGGGATGATAATGGAGAAAGGGGAATGTGAACAGGATGAACTCTCCATTAAAACAGAAGCAGATAGTAGAATGGATTAAAAACCATAATCCTGCAATATGTTGTTTATAAGAAACACATTTGAAACAGGGGGATACACAGAGGGTAAAGGTAAAAGGTTGGAGTAGAATATATTATGCTTCAGCAAAAGTTGAAAAAAAAAAGGGGTAGCAATCCTAACCTCAGACAAAGAAAAAGCAAAAATAGATCTAATCGAAAGAGATAAGGAAGGAAAATATATCGGCTAAAAGGCACCAAAGACAATGAAGTAATATCATTACTAAGCATTCATTCCCCAAGTGGTATAGCATCCAAATTCTTAAGGGAGAAGTTAAAGGAATAAGAAAACACAGACAGCAAAACTATACTAGTAGGGGACTTCAAACTCACCCCCCAACTTGAAAAATCTAACCACAAAATAAACAAGAAATAAGTTAAAAAGTTGAATAGAATTTTGAGAAGGTAGATAGGGGACATTTCTAGAGAAAATCGAATAGTGATATAATGGAATATGCCTTTTTCTCAGAAGTACATGGCACACACAAAAATTGACTGTCTACTAGGGCATAAAAACATCACAATTCAATGCAGAAATGCAGAGATATTAAATGCATTCTTCTCAGTTCCTGATGCCAAAATTATATGAAATAAAGGAACATGGAAAGATAGACTAAAAATTAATTGGAAACTAAATAATCTAATCCTAAAGAATTAGTGGGCCAAACATCAAATCATAGAAACAATCAATAACTTCATCCAAAACAAAGTATCACAAACATCAAAACAGACAGAACAGACAAATACAGTGCTGTGATACCACATTTTTTCCTTCTTCCCTCTGCCACAATAAGAGTCCTATTTTCAGTTCTACCTCCTGTAACCTGGGGTTCTCCTTATATATGGTCTTTAGCTCTTCCCCAGGAGTTCTAGTGTTCACAAGTTGTGAGATTCACATGTTCTGTTTCTTAACAGACTTGATACAAGGCTCAAAAGAAGCTTGAACTGAAACAAGGTATTAATTCAATATCTGGAATAAGGTGTGAACTACTTCTGTGCTTGCCATTACAACCATATATAAGGAAAGCCCAAGGCTGGAGACAGCAGAACTGAGAAGAAGATTCTTGTCGTGGAAGATTCAAGAAATTGAAAACTTGTGATATCCAGGCACTCTGTTTGTCTACTCTGTCTGTGTTTGTGATACTTTGCACAGAAGCCCTGAGACATTACTGGAAGCCCTGAAAGAGGATTTTCTTTTTTAAGTTTTCAGAAGCCTTGAAGGAGGGTTTTGGAAGTCCTTTGATTTCACTGATGATTTGTACTGAACTCTTCGACCTCTTGGTGGATCTGAGTTGACTTCACAGGCAGATAGTGAATTGACGATGGTTCCACCAATGTGTCTCAGTCAAGCTTTGTCTTCCCAGAAACAAGAACTGTGAAGGACTTTAGGTTTACTGGACACTGTGAACTTCAGTATGGAATGGGAACCAGACGAAGAACTGACTGTTCAAGGAGCTAGACAAGGAAATGGGAGCTGCCTGCCTTTGAACCAGGATGACAGTTGGAGCTGAGACTGTGGAAAAGGAACCATGGAAGCTGACAGCCAGTCTTAAGTAAGCCTAAAAGAAGACTTTACTTGGATATTGTGCTGACTGAGAAGATTATGATTTCCTGTGAAATAGGGGTGGAGAACTTTGACTTTTGTACTTTGTGACTGAATTAAGTATTTTGTGATTGACTAAATGAATGCATTTTGTTTAAAACTATATGACCACTTTGGTGAGAATGATATGGTAATTTTAATCATAAATTGTTGAATTGTGACATGGTGAATGCTGTATTTTGATTTTCTGTGGTAAGTTGTAACATTGTAAATGCTGTATTTAGAATTTCTATGAATGTTTTACTTGGATTTGTTATTGAATAAATATGGAGCTCACTATAACATGTCATTAGAACCTTGAAAGCTGGTCAAAGTTCAAAGGACTGAAACCAGTCCTCTGGAAAACTGCTCGTGCATGGCTTCATACATTGCTCAATCATTTGACTTCCCAGTGCCCTTTGTAACTCTTCAAGTCAGAGAAAAGATGCCAATCTGCATTACTAGGAAAGTTTCCTTAGTGGGAGTTCCTCAAATCATATATTTACTCTAACCTTCCACAGTGTTGACGTTGCTTGAGTTTTTTTTTGTAATCTAATGAAATAATGAATGCACAAAATTTTGGCTAATGGTCAAACAACTTATTTCACAATACTCAGTGCAAAAGTATATTAAAAAATGCTTCTACACTAAGGCATAGAAGGGCCTGGAATATGATATTTTGAAGATTAAGGGAGCTGGAATTAAAACCAAGAATCAACTACCCAGCAAAATTGAGCATATTATTACAGGGGAAAATATGGTCATTCAATGAGGTGGAGGACTTTCAAGCATTCTTGCTGTAAAAACCAAAACTGAACAGAAAATTTGACAATCAAAACATGATGCTTTAGTGAATAATTCATGTAATATGTTTTATTCCATAATAACTCTCATATACTCCAGTGTGTCTTTTGTATCACTGATGAGGATATATATCTGCATTACACTTAGATTCCAATTCATGTGAATAATGAAGTGGTTGCATTACTTAAATTCCACTGTATATTTCTATTGGGTTGGGATCACATAACTTGCTTACCAAGTTAAGACTTTGAGTTGTGTGATTTAGAATTCTTGTGACTAATTCGAAAGATTCATTGTTCACAAAATCAGGGTCTAGTTTTAGGCTGACTTTTAAAATGTGTATTATAGAGGGTTTTTTCCATTAATTTCTTTTTTCTTATGTTGATACGTAGTACAATGCGTTTAAAATGATAATCTTACTTAAGAGAGTCTGCAATGATCTGAGACTTAATTCAATCATTAATAAGTCATTCAGACAGAGGACTATTAAGACAACTTCACCAACTATGGGGAAAGCCTTTTTAACTTAGACCCTGTATTTTGTTTCCTCTACGAGGGTAATAAAAACTACAAAAGAGCATATATCTCTCTGTTTTATATAGCACTTGATATTAATGATGAGAGAGGCATTGATCATGCTGTTTTTATTTTCCTACTGTTGTACTATTCAAAGAATCCTATACAATTTTGATGTGTTTTGATAATTTTTTCTCCTGTGAGAGACACCTTGTTATAGGAAAGACTTTATGATATTACTTTGCTCTGCTACATAAGATGATTTTTTTAATAGCTAGCAAAAATAATTGCAGTGAGATTTTGCATTTTCTACATGTTTCTTTCAATTATATGATGATAAATTTGTGATCTTCTTTGGAATATGACTTGTTGATGCCCATCTTTCTCTTGCTGACCTCATCAATAATTGCTTCAATTGAAAAATATTCTTATGGGAATCTATTGATTTTCATAGTGAACTACTCTTTTCCTCAATATGTTCGTAAGTTTGTTTTAAGAGTAGGAAAAGGTATCTTCAAAAGTTCCTTCCAGCCGTAAATGTAAGATCCTATGAAACTTCTAAAAAATGGCTAAAATTGACATTCTTTACCCCATAGATTTTCAGCACCAATAACTTTTTTTAAAATTTAATTTAATTTTTATTGACTTGTTTGTTTACATTTAATTTACAAGATTCAGTTCCAGAATATGTTTCAGATTTCCTCCCCTTCTTCCCCCCCCCCAATCCATGGTGGCATACAATCATGTATAGGATCTGCAAGCTCTTTCACACTGTACAATAATCTGGTTCTATAGAAGCACTGTAACCAATGGAGTTAACAATGGGAAAAAAGAAATGAAACCAAACATAGAAAAGAATGATAGCATATATTGCTTCAGTCTCCATTTAAACTCTGGTCTTCTGGTCTTTATAGATCTTTCTCTGAATGAAGATATCTCCTTCCATTCTGAGACTTGTAGAGTTGTCTTTTAACTGTGTGTTGCTGAGAAGAGTCCAGTTTATCAAGATTGGTTGTCACACATGATGTATCTGTGACTGCGTACAAATTTTTCCTGGTTCTGCTCCTCTGACTTAGCATCAATTTGTATAAGCCTCTCCAGGTAATTATGAAGTCCATCTCCTTCTCATTTCTTATAGCACAATAATATTCCATCACATTCATATACCACAATTTATTCAGCCATTCCACAACTGATGGGCATCCCCTAAATTTTCAGTTTTTTGCCACCACAAATGGAGCTGCAATAAATATTTTTTGTATATATGGGTCCTTTTCCACTTCTATGATCTCTTTGGGATATAACCCCCAAAAGTGGTATTACTGGATTAAAGGGCATGCAATTATTTATAGCCCTTTGGGCATAGTTCCAAATTGCCCTCCAGATTGGTTTTATCAATTCACAGCTCCCCCAACAATGCATTAGGGTTCCAATTTTTCCACATCCTCTCCAGCACTTGTCATTTTCCTATTTTGTCATATTAGCCAATCTGACTGGTGAGATGTGGTAGCACCAATAACTTTTTAAAATAAGTAACTTTGGAGTTGCTTTAAATATCTACCCTTGTTTTTCTCATTTTTAATTTTTCTTATACTTCTGTATAAGTTTTGATCTTTGGTCTATTTTTGACTAAAAATAGTGGTCTGATTTACATAGGAAACTGGCTTTAAAAATAACTCTTAAATGGCTAACAAGAAATTTCTTGTTAATTAAATGATAATTGGCTTCAAGTAGTTCCTTTTAAAAATATTAATTCTATTTTATTTAATCTATTTATTTATTTTTACTTTTCAACATTCATTTCCACAAGATATTGAGTTCCAAATGTTCCCCCATTTCTCCCTCTCGATCCCCAAGATGGCATATATTCTGATTTCCCCTTCTCTAAGTCTGACTTCCTTCTATCATCTCACCCCCATCCCTTTTACCCTTACTTTCTTGTAGGGAAAGATAGATTTCTATACACCATTGTCTGTATATCTTTATCTTGTTTCCCAGTTGCATGTAAAAACATTATTTTTAGCATTTGTTTTTAAAATTTTAAGTTCTAAATCTCTCCCTTCTTCACTCTCCTCCCACTCTCATTGATAAGGCAAGCAATTCAATATAGGTTATACATGTGTAGCTATGCAAAACACTTCCATAATAGTCGTGTTGTAAAAGACTAACTTTATTTCCCTCCTTCCTACCCCACCCTCTACGTATTCTGCTTTCTCCCTTGACTTTGTCCCTTTTCAAAAGTGTTGCTTCTGACTACACCCTCCCCGAGTCAGTCGTCCCTTACATGATTCCTGCTCCTTTATCCCTTTCCCTTTTACTTTCCTGTAGAGTAAGATAATCAATTGAGTGTGTATGTTATTCCCTCCTTAAACCAAATCTAGGGAGAGTAAAGTTCACTCATTTCTTTTCACCTCCTTCTTTTCCCCCCTCCATTGTGAAACCTTTTCCTTGTCTCTTTTATGTGAGACCATTTAGCCCATTCTATATTTAGCTTTCTCCTCCCAATATATTCCTCTTTCACACCTTAATTTTATTTTTAGATATCATTCATTCAAAATCCACTTACCCTGTGACACATCTCTCCCTCTCTCTCTCTCTCTTTCTCTCTCTCTCTCCCTCTCTCTCTCTCTTTCTTTCTCTCTCTTCCTCTCTCTTTATCTCTCTCCCTCTCTCCCTGCCTATCTATTTATTTCCTCCAACTACTCTAATACTGAGAAAGGTCTCATGAGGTACAAATTTCTTTCCATATTAGGAAGATGAAAAATGCAACTTTCATAAGTCCCTTATGATTTCTTTTTCCTATTTATCTTTGAATGTTTCTCTTGATTCTTGTAGTTAAAATCAAATTTTTCTATTCAGCTAAGATCTTTTCATCAAGAATGCTTGAAAGTTCTCTATTTCACTAAATGTCCAGTTTTTCCCGGGAAGTATTGTACTCAGTTTTCCTGGGTAGGTGATTCTTAATTTTATTCCTAGCTCCTCTGACCTCCAAAGTAACATATTCCAAGCCCTTTGACCCCTTAATATAGAAGCTGCTAGATGTTGTGTTGTCCTCATTGTATTTCCACAACACTTGAGTTGGTTATTTCTGACTTCTTGAAATATTTTCTTCTTGACCTGGGAATTCTGGAATTTGACTACAATACTCTTAGGAATTTTCCTTTTGAGATCTCTTTAACAAGAGGCAGTCAGATTGGCAGAGCTAAGATGGCGGCGTAGAAGCAGCAAAGCACCACAGCTCCCACACAAACACGCTAAAAAACTCATAAAATGGGATGCTAAACAGATTTTCAAGCTCCAAAACTCCACAAAAGACAGAAAGCACATCTGTTGCTACAG
>JAQQSW010001188.1:0-21106 GCA_028646575.1 Pseudocheirus occidentalis
ACAAGAGTTTAAATGGAGACTGAAGCAACACATGCTATTGTTCTTTTCCATGTTTGGTTTTGTTTCTTTTTTTCTTTCTTTTCACATTATTTGCTCCATTGGTTATAACGCTTCTATACAACCAGACTATTGTACAATGTGAAAGTGTTTGCAGATCCCACACATGATTGTACACCAACGTGCGGGGTGGCAGAGAAGGGGGGAAGAAGGGAGGGGAGAAAATCTGAAAGTCAAGTGATTCTGTAAATGAATCTTGTTAACCAAAAGTAAATAAACAAGTCAATAAATTTAAAAAAATAGACTAACTCAAAGGGCAAAAGAAGCTCAAAAAGCCAATGAGGAAAAAAATGCCTTAAAAAGTCTAATTTGTCAGATGGCAAAAAAGAATCTCAAAAGCTCACTGAAGAGAATGATTAAAATTCCTTCAGAATTAGATTAGAGCAAATGGAAACAAATGACTTTATGAGAAATCAATATACTATTAAACAGATCCAAACAAATGAAAAAATTGAAGGCAATGTGAAATATCTCATTAAAAAAAAACATTGACCTGGAAAATAGATCCAGGTGAGAGAATTTTAAAATTATTGGACTACCTGAAAGCCATGATCAAAAAAAGAACCTAGAAATCATCCTTTAAGAAATGCTCAAGGAAAATTGCCCTGATGTGTTAGAACCAGAGGTCAAAATAGAACTTGAAAGAATTCACCAATTGCATCTTGAAAAAGATCCCCAAATAAAAACACCTAGGAATATTATAGACAGGTTGCGGAGTTCCCAGGAGAAAACATTACAAGCAGGCAAGAAGAAACAATTTGAATATTGTGGAAACACAATCACGATAACACAGTATCTGGCAGTTTCTACATTCAGGGAATGAAGGGCTTGGTATATGATATTCCAGAGGTCAAAGGAACTGGGATTAAAACCAAGAATTACCTACCCAGCAAAACAGGGTATAATGTTTCAAGGGGAAGTATGGTCATTCAGTGAAACAGAAAACATTGAAGCTTTCTTGATGAAAAAGCCAGAGTTGAATAGAAAACTTGACCTTCAGATACAAGAAGCAAGAGAAGCATGAGAAGGTAAACAGGGAAAAGAAATCATAAGGAATGTATCAAAGTTGAACTATTTACATTCCTACATGGAAAAACAATAATTGTAACTTATGAAACTTCTCTCAGTATGATGATAGGCGAAGGAATACAAATGTATGTTTATATTTATACATACACACATATATACAAACATATATATGTATACATATGTTCTCTATATAGGAGGATATATGGGTGTATACATGTGAGAGTGTGCATATATATGTGCACAGGTAGACATAGAGAGCACAGGATCAATTGGATAGGAAGGGATGATACTAAAAAAGTGAAATTGAGAGATGAGAGAGGAACAGAATGAGAGAAGATTGGGAGCTACAGAATGGGGTAAATTATCTCATATAGAAGAGGCAAGGGATAACTGTTACAATGGAGGGGAAGAACAGGAAGGCAAAAAGGGACTGGGTCAACTTTACTCTTATTGAATTTGGCTTAGGGAGGGAATGACATACACTCTAAATTGGATGTCTTGCCCTACAGGAGAGTAGGGGGGAAGGGGATGAGAGGGGGCATGATGGAGGGGAGGGCGGGTTGTAGGGGAGGGTAGTTAGAAGCACATACTCTTGAAAAGGGACAGGGTCAAAGTAGAAAATAAAACAAGTGGGAGTGGGATAAGATGGAGGGAAATATAGTCAGTCTTTTGTAATATATCCACTATGGAAAGATTTTGCATAGCTATACAGGTACAACCTATTTTGAATTGCTTATCTTTCCAGTGGGGGTGCGTGACAAGGGAGGAAGGAAAAGAATCTGGAATCCAAAGTTTTAAAATAAAATGTTTATATAGATATATTTATATTTATACACACATACACATATATTATTAGTATTAGTATTATTAATGCATGCAACTGGGAAATATGATATATAGGCAGTGGGGTAAGGAGATCCATCTTGCCTTACTGTAAAGTTGGAGGAGGGATGGGGGAGGATATAGGAGACAGCTTGACACTAAAACTCTTTTATAAACAATTCAAAGGCTGACTGTCAGAAACCATTCTGATCACTAGTCTTGTAACATCCTAATTGATCTCTTTTACCCCAGGCAGATTATTAGCAATTTCATATAACTGCCCCAGACAATTATATTCTCCTTCCCTCAACCAAAATTTACATAAAAACTCTTTAAATATTTCCTTTCATAGTAGCATGCCTACTTCAAGCTGGTTCTGGAATCATCCAGAGTTAAGAGAAACTCTAGAACAGCGGGTCTCAATCTTTGGGTTGCACCCCCTTTGGGAGTCGAATGACACTTTCACAGGGGTCACCTAAGACCATCAGAAAGCTCATATTTCCAGTGGTCTTAGGAAACGAGACACTACTCCTCTATCTGTCTGCAGGTGTGTCTGCCCACATGCAGATACACCTACATACAACTATTAAAGGGTAACAGCCTTAGGAAGGTTGAGAACCACTGCTGTAGAATCTTAGGGAATATCAGGTGATAAGAGAGGAATAGTGTGTAACCCAAGAGCACTAATAAGCATGCAGAACAAATGATAGTAGGAAACTGGGATACTTGGTGCTTTTGTGATAAAAAGCAACCAAACTTGGGACATTTTGATTTCCCTCAGTGTATGTAGATTGCTAGTTTAGTATAAGCATATTTTTTATGAAGACTTCAAAATGTAGAAAATTTCACATACCTTTGTTTTAAAAGCACATCATTGAAGTTTTTAATTCTGGCAAGATTTGCTATGATGATGTTTCTAGCCCTATACACCACTTGTGTAAAGAAACTTATATTTTGTGTATTATATAAATGTAAGATGCTGTACATAGAAAAGTTAGTGCTTCTATGCAGGAAAACCCTTAGTGATTAGGATTTCAAGGTCATAATATAAAGAAGAGTTTTGGGAAGAATATTATTCTTGTCCCTTTTGAAAACTTCATTTTATTCAATATTATAAAATGTGTTCTCATTGTTTATCATTAAACTTTATTGGTTGGAGTAAACTGATAACAACATTTGGCATCATGCTGTTGCTCCGCATCTGGTCATTTAAACACATGCACACATAGAATACAGGAAGCAGGCTGCAGTAGGTATATGTGTATATTGTGATTTATGAAATATACATGTTTTATGCAGCTTCATCAAGGGATCATAGTGCACTGTGTCTTCAAATTTAACTATTGCTCAGTCTGTATGAAATGTATATAATGAGATGAAAATCAACCATCTTAATTTTAGTTATATTAGCTGTATCTTCTCAAGATAAAATAGCAAAAATGGAAAAGTTTTAGGAACTATTTCTTGACTATAAAAATCCTTGAGCACCAGGTAATAAATGAAACTTGTCTAAAAACTAGATTCCTGTGGCATCATGTGTTTCAGATCCAGGGTTCAGGGGGAGGAGCCACGATGGCAGAATAGAAACAGGACTTCTGCATGGCTCCAGCTTCCACTTCCTCCAATACAAGTGAAAGAACACTTTAAACAAACTTTAGAGCTACAGAACCCACAAAGTGACAGAGAGAAACAAATCTCTCACTGAAGGAAGCCAGGCAGGCTAGCAGGAAGGGTCTGTTGCAGTGTGCTGGGAGCCCAGCACATTTCTGCCTGACCTGCAGGCTGGAGCAGACTTCAAGAGAGTAAATCACCACCAGCTGTAGTGGTTTTTAGACTTCTCAATCCATAAATGCCAAAGACAGAGTAAAGGGTCAGTGTAGAATTTTGTTGGAACAGGGTAATGGGGAGGGAGGAAGACTGAGGTCCAGCTGCAGCCCCCAGAGTTAGAAGCCTCTGCTTCTTCACGTGTGGTTACAGCCACTGCTATGTGGCTGCTTCTGGAGCTCCTAGCCAGCAGATTGTAGGGGGAACCAAGAGACTATATCTACACACATATACACACATATGTGTATGTGTGCTTGTGTATGTATGTATATGTATACATATGTATATATGCACATATTAGAAAATAATCTTAGAGGCAAGCCACTAGCTACTGTGGAAACCTAGAAAGGCCGTTTGCAGAAAGTATGATATGAGTAGGAGGCAGAAGGCAGAGGTGAGAAGAAAAAGCATTACGGTATTAAGGAATAACCTTGAGCAAACAGGGAGAGAATGTTTTGTGTGAGAAACAACACCTAAGACAATTCATGGAAGGTAGTTAAAATGCAAGATTAGAAAGATAGGAATGAACTAGGTTGCAGTGGGCTTTCCATACCTGGCAGTGTTTAAATCTGTTCCCGTAGGTAAGAAATTTAATGTTCATTTAAAAAAATTGGGTTCCAAATTTAATCACTCCCTCCTGTCCCTTCCCCCCACTCCTTGATAAGGCAAGCAATTTTATATAGAATATGCATGTGCAGGCATGCAAAATATTTTCCTGTATTAGTAATATTGCAATAGAAAACTTATAATAAAATAATAAAAATAAAGAATAAAAATGGTATGCTTCAATCTGTATTTAAAGTTCATCAGTTCTCTTTTTGGAAGTAGATAAAATTTTTCACCATAGATCCTTTGAAATTGTCTTGGATCACTGTGCTTCTTTCTTTTTTTTCTTTTTTTGAGGGTTATTTTATTTTTTATTTATTTTTTATTTTTTGGAGGGCAATTGGGGTTAAGTGACTTGCCCAAGGTCACACAGCTACTTTTTGGTTAGAGTGTCTGAGGCTGGATTTGAACTCAGGTCCTTTTGACTCCAAGGCCGGTGCTCTATTGACTGTACCACTTAGCCTCCCCTGGGCAATTTTATGTTTTTTCAAATTGTATTTTTATTTAATTTTTAAATTTTTAATTCTTTTTTAAATTTTGATTTATTTACTTATAGTTTACAACATTCAGTTACACAGTCCCTTGAATCCTCCCCCCCATCATGGCGGCATGTACTAGGATACAGGATCTACAAATATCTTCCCATTACTCATTAGTCAGATCATAAAGAAGTATCGTAATTGATGGAATGATCAGTGGGAAAGAGGAAAAAAACAAAACAAGTTTAAGAAATAGCCAGTAGTTTGTTTCAGTCTGCACTCGGATTCTGGATCTCCTTCTCTGTATATGGATACCTCCTTTAATCCTCTTCAGAATGCATTTGAGATTCTTTTTCCATCTGGCAAATTCGACTTTTTAAGGCATTTTTCTCCTCATTGGATTTTTGGGCTTCTTTGCCATTTGAGTTAATCTGTTTTTTTAAGATGTTATTCTCTTTGGTCAGGTTGTTAACTCTCTTTTCATGATTTTCTTGCATCATTCTCATTTCTCTTCCCATTTTTTCCTCTACTTCTCTTATTTGGTTTGCAAAGTCCTTTTTAAGCTGATCCATGGCTTGTAGACAATCTTCATGTTTCTTGGAAGCACTTGGTGCAGGAGTTCTGACTGTGTTGTCTTCCTCCTATTCCATGCTTTGATCCTTTTTGTCCCCAAAAAAGGATTCTAGAGTTTGGTTACCGTTCTTACTTTGCTTCCTTTTCCTACTCATGATACCAGTAAATTATTTGTGTTTTTAGCTCTGTGGAACTCTGCTTCCAGAGGGGAAAGCTCTGTCCAAAATCACTGGGGTTTTCACAGCTGCCAGAGTTATTAGGGGCCTGCTGCTGCCCCACCAGCTTTGGCTCACTGAAAACGCACCCCAGGACCACTACCCCAGACCACATTTCGGATCTAGTCCACTCAACTCAAGAGTACTTGGCCTCTGAACAATTGCTTGGCCCCCCTGCAGTCTATAGGTCAGGAGCTCTGAAGCAAGTGGGTGGAGGCAGCTGCCACTTCTGTGGCTTCTGTTGCTTCCTTGCCCTAGGGGAAGTTCAGCCTGACCACTTTTCTCCCCAAACTTTAGCTGAATTCCACTGACCTGTCACTTAGTACTTATTTCTTCTGGCTTGATAAATCTGGAAACTGCCACAGCTGTGGCCAATCCACTCTCCTGAAGACTCCAGCTGTGGCTCCTCCTGACCATCCTGGGTCCAAGCTGCAATTTCTGACTAGGATGGTTTGGCTCCCAGCCTGCTGTGATGAGCCAAACTGCTGAGCTGCCTTCAGTGCTAGATGTGTTTTCTGTATTTTTGTGAGTTTTGGAGCCCTAAAATTTGTTTAGAGTCATATTTTATGGATATTTGAAGTGGCTATGTGGGAGCTGCGCAACCTTGCTGCTTCTATGCCACCATCTTGGCTCCACCCTATGTGCCTCCTTTAATCTTGAATCTTTTGGAGTTGGCCTATAACCTTGTATTACTGACAGGAGTCCAGTCTATTGAGGTTAGTCATCATGCATACATAGTGTCTGTGATTGTATACAAATTTCTCCTGGTTCTGCTCTTCTCTCTCAGCATCAGTTTATGTAAGTCTCTCCAGGTTATTATAAAGTCCGTCTGCTCCTCATTTCCCAAAGCACAGTAGTATTACATTACATTCATGTACCACAACTTGTTCAGCCATTCCCCAATTGATGGGCATTCCCTTGTTTTCCAAGTTTTTTGCCACCACAAAAAGAGCTGCTTTAAATATTTTTGTACATACGGGTCTTCTTCCCACTTCTCTCACCTCTTTGTGATATAACCCTAAAAGTGGAATTCCTGGGTCCAAGGGTATGCACTTATTTATAGCCATTTGGGCATAGTTCCAGATTGCTCTCCAGAATGGCTGGATCAGTTTGCAGCTCCACCAGCAGTGCATTAGTGTTCCAATTTTTCCACATCCTCTCCCGAATTTATCATTGTGCTGTTTTGTCATCTTAGTGATTCTGTCCGGTAAGATGTGGTACCTCAGAGTTGCTTTGCATTTCTCTAATCATTAGTAATTTGGAACATTTTTTCATAAGCTTTAGATGTCTTTAATTTCATTGTCTGAGAACTGCCCCTTCATATCCTTTTACCATTTATAAATTGGGGAGTAGCTTATATTCGTATAAATTTGGCTTAGTTCTTTGTATATTTTAGAAATGAGGCCTTTATGAGAGACACTGGTTGTAAAAATTCTTTCCCAGTTTTCCACTTCCCTTTTAATCTTGGTAACATTGGCTTTGTTTGTATAGAAGGTTTTCAATTTAATATAATCAAAATTATCCATTTTGTATTTTGTAATGCTCTCTAACACTTGTTCCATCATGAAATCTTTCTGTCTCCATAGATCTGACAGGAAAACTATCCCTTGCTCTCCCAGATTGCTTACAGTATCAACCATTATACCTAAATCACGCACCCATTTTGACTTTATTTTGGTGTACGTTGTTAGATATTGGTCTATGCCTAGTTTCTGCCATAATATGTTCCAGTTTTCCCAGCTGTTTTGATCAAATAGTGTGTTCTTATCCCCAAAACTGGGGTCTTTGTGTTTATCAAACAGTGGGATACTATAGTCATTGGCTGATGAGTTTTGTGTACCCAACCTTTTCCATTGATCCACTGCTCTATTCCTCAGACAGTACTAAGTAGTTTTGATAACTGCTGCTTTGTAGTACAGATTAAAATCTGGTATGGCTAGGCCACCTTCCCTAGCATTTCTTTTCATTAGTTGCCTTGATATTCTGAAACTTTTGTTCTTCCAGATGAATTTTGCTACTATTTTTTCTAGCTCTATAAAGTAATTTTTGGTAGCTTGATTGGTATGGCACCAAATATGTAATTTAATTTAGGTAACATTGTCATTTTTATTATATTAGTTCAACCCAGCCATGAGCAGTTGATGTTTTCCAATTAGCTATATCTGATTTTATTTGTGTGAAAAGTGTTTTGTAATTGTGTTCATATAAGTCCTGGGCTTGTTTTGGTGGGTATATTCCCAGATATTTTATAATGTCTGCAGTAACTTTAAATGGAATTTCTATTTCTATCTTTTGCTGTTGGATTTTGTTAGAGATATATAGGAATGCTGAGGATTTATGTGGGTTTATTCTATATCCTGCAAATTTGCCAAATTTGTTCATTATCTCAAGTAGTTTTTTACTTGATTCTCTAAGTATATCATCGTATCATCTGCAAAGAGTGATAGCTTCGTCTATTCTTTGCCTAATTTGATCCATTTGGTTTCGTATTCTTTTCTAATTGCTACTGCTAACATTTCTAGTATCAGATTGAATAAGAGGGGTGATAGTGGACATCCTTGTTTCACCCCTGATCTTATTGGAAATGCTTCTAGCTTATCCTCATTACCTGTAATAGTTGCTGATGGTTTTAGGTAGATGCTTCTTATTATTTTATGGAAGATTCCATTTATTCCTACACTTACTAGTGTTTTTTAATAGGAATGGGTGCTGTATTTTGTCAAAGACCTTTTCTACATCTATTGAGATAATCATATGGTTTCTGCTAGTTTTGTTGTTGATGTGATCAATTTTACTGATAGTTTTCCTGACATTGAACCACCCTTGTGTTCCTGGAATAAATAGTACCTGATCAAAGTGTATTATTCTTGTGATGATTTGCTGTAGTCTTTTTTCTAATATTTTATTTAGAATTTTTGCATCTATGTTCATAAGGGAAATTGGTCTGTAATTTTCTTTTTATGTTTTGTCTCTTCCCGATTTAGGTATCATTAACATATTTGTCTCAAAAAGAATTTGGTAGTACTCCTTCTTTTCCAATATTCCCAAACAGTTTGTAAAGTATTGGAGTCAATTCTTTAAATATTTGGTAGAATTCACTAATAAAGACATCTGGCCCTGGAGATTTTTTTCCTAGGGAGTTCCTTGATGGCTTGTTCAATTTCTTTTTCTGAGATGGGGTTATTTAAGTAGTTGACTTCCCTTTCAGTTAGTCTAGGCAACTTGTATTTTTTGCAAATATTCATCCATTTCACTAAGATTATCAAATTTATGTACATACAATTGGGAAAAATAATTCCTAATTATTGTTTTATTTTCCTCTTCATTGGAAGTAGATTCACTCTTTTCATTTTTGATATTTGTAATTTAATTTTCTTCTTTCCTTATCATATTGGCTAAAGGTCTATCAATTTTACTGACTTTTTCATAATACCAACTCAGTTTTATTTATTAATTCAATCGTTTTCTTGAATTCAATTTTATTAATCTCTCTTTTGGTTCTCATTATTTATAATTTATTATTTAATTGGGGATTTTCAGTTTGTTCTTTTTCTAGCTTTTTCAGTTGCATGACTAATTCCTTGATCTCCATCTTCTCTAATTTATTCATGTGTGCATTCAGGGACATAAAACTTCCCCTAAGTACTGCCTTTGCTGCATTCCACAAGTTTTGGTATGTTGTCTCATTATTGTCATTCTCTTGAATAAAGTTGCTTATTGTTTCTATAATTTCTTGTTTGACCCACTCATTCATTAGGATTAAGTTATTTAGTTTCCAATTAGGTTTTAGTCTATTCTTCCATGCCCTTAATTGCATATGATTTTTATTGCATCATTATCGGAGAAGGATGCATTTAATATTTCTGCCTTTCTGCACTGACTTGTGAGGTTTTTATGCCCTAGTACATGGTCAATTTTTGTGTATGTGCCATGTACCACTGAGAAGAAGGTTTATTCCTTTTTATCCCCATTCAGTTTTCTCTAGAGGTCCACTATATCTATCTTTTCTAAGATTCTACTTACTTAATTAACTTCTTTTTTGTTTATTTTGAGGTTAGATTTATCAATCTCAGAGAGGGGGAGATTGAAATCCCCCACTAGTATAGTTGGGATATCTATTTCTTCCTCTAGCATCCTTAATTTCTCCTTTAGGAATGTAGATTCCTCCTTTAGGAATGTACCACGTGGTCCATAAATGTTTAGTGAAGATATTGCCTCATTTTAGATGGTGCCTTTTAGCAGGATATAGTTTCCTCCCTTACAGGGAGAAATTAATAGGGAAATTAATAGAAGAAGGGTTGTTTGGGGTTTTTTTTGGTGAGAGATAGTGAGTTCTGCTTCAGATATAATGGAGTTTGAGATGTCTACAAAGTATTTAGCTTGAGATATAGAAAAGACAGTTGATAATATGAAACTAGAGCTCAGAAGATAAGTTCCATAGAGAGATCTGGGAATCATCTCTTCAGAGATTAGTATTGAACCCATAGGAGCTACTGATATCAGCAAGTGAGATAGTTTGGGGAGACAAAAAGGGGCCATGGCAGGGTCTTGGGGTACACCACATGGATGAAGAACAAGCTAAGGTTAAGTTATATTCCCCAAATACCATTTGTTAAAGCAGTTTGAAGGGTAAGTGAATCTTTGTTGTTCTTTTGAAATAAAAGAATTGTTTAACTTAATGTAGGAACATGTAAGCAGCTTTCAAAGTGGGAACAGGAATTCTTTAATCTTGGTATTTCATGGTTGCTTTACTGCTGGCCTTCTTTTTTGGTAGCTTAGCATGATTTTATTCATCATGTTAAAGCAAGACAATTAATATTTGGGCTTATAATTCAAATCATTGAACCACAAAATGTCAGAACTGAAAGTGCTGGTAGAGATCCAGTCCATTTCTCTCATTTCACAGAGGAAACATTTGAGGCCCAAAGAGAAATGAAACAATTTTGTGGCAAGAATGGTAGTAGAGGGGTGGCTAGGTGGCACAGTGAGTAGAGCACCGGCCCTGGAGTCAGGAGTACCTGAGTTCAAATCTGGCCTCAGACACTTAACACAAAAACTAGCCGTGTGACCTTGGGCAAGTCATTTAACCCCAACTGCCCTCCAAAAAGCAAAAAATAAATTAAAAAAAAATTAAAAAAAAGAATGGTAGTAGAACCTAGGTCTTCTGACTTATAATCTAGTTTAATGGTTTGTTTTATTTTATTTTTAGTGCTTTTTATGATGAACTTGACAAGCATAATCAAACATAAACATTTTCCTAAAAGTATATATTAAGTTTGAACATGGTACTGCTAACACTATTTTGCTTATGTGTGATTGTTTTATATTTTCAAGGGTTCAGTATTTATTCTGTCACCTAAAACTAAGTCCCATATCATGCCCTCTCTTCAAATATGAAAGGAGAAATACCCCCTCTCAAGGCATTGATAAGTGATTATAACAAACCAGTTCCTCTAATTTGGTGATGGCGGTGTGCTTTTTCTTGAAAAATAAATTACTGTAGTTCTCATTTATGAGAATTTATGAAGACTAAAGATTGATTGGGTGCCACACCATGCTGAATATAAACACTCTTGTGACTCTGAACACTGATCTAGCAGCATTTTTGTGTCTTGGTGGCCAATTCCTCAACTAAATTTTGTTGCTTTGCTAGTATTTGAATTCTATGCTTGACATAGCTGTAAAGCATATGTCTTTCTCTTTCTTTAATTAGTGCTACTCCCCAGGTAGCTGGGGTTTAGCTCAATTTCACATCAGACTATTTCATCTGGGCTTAGAAATAGACTCACTCATCCAGGAAGTTACTTTATTGCTTTATCCATTTCTTCATTAGAGAAATAGAGGTAATTGTGTGATTTCTCATAGGGACATTAATTAATGATTGGCTGGACAGGCCTAGTGATACACTTGCATTATTTTATTAAAGAATGAATAAATTTAAATACTTTTTAAAAAATGTAAATGATACTTTGCTCCTAAAACTGTAAATTTATACAATTTTTTTAGAAAAATCATAGAAACACCAAATACTGAGTTAGAAAGGACCACAGAATTCATCTGTTTGATGTGTCCAACTCAAATGAAAACAGATCCTTGTGAGTCACATATTGACTTAGAAAAACACATTATTAAAACATTATAAACATTGTATTTTTCATTTTATAGCTCAGAATTGTTAAAACCTTTTAAATTTTAGAGCACTAGAATTTTAAAACCACATTTAATATTTAATTTTAGAATTTTAAAACCATATTTTAAAACATCAATATTGTATTTTTATGTATTTAGAAAAATTATTTCCCAAGCATATTTTAATCTGATTCTGGCTGAGGAGTTCTGCAGTGCTGTGGCCTTTAGACTGAATTTGACATTCCTGATCTAATCCACCCTGTTCCTGAAAAGAAAGCCCTTCTCCATAGTCAAAAGTAGTGGTTGCATGTTATGAATTTGAAGAATTGTAGAGACCAAAAACTCATTCTCCATTGAAGATAGTAACTTTCATATTTGGACAGTGGTAATGAAGATTTTCCTTGACTTGAATATAAGTTTCTTCCACTTTAAAATTCTAGTTCTGTTATCTTGACCCAGGCAGAATAAATCTAATCCCTCTTCCACAAAGACAGCTATTTTATTGTATCACTCCAGTAACATGTATGATCTATCCATAAGGGCAGAGATTTTTTAAAGGTGAGAGTTGAGTTAATCCTTTTGTCTTACTAAAATTAACTAAAAGAATACTTTAACCCTGATATTTCTCTTGACTGAATCAGTCAACCTAAGGCACTAAACTAATGAGTAGCCTGTTGTGCTCCATGGGTCTTACATAAATTACCAACTCAGTTCTGAACCTAATATTCTTCTAGTGTCTGGTAGCTTAAAAGAGGGAACAATTTCAATCAAGGTCTTGAGAAATTGTTTCTCAGTTGTTGTTAGGGGAATCTGTAGATCTTCCCTGCCCTTAGGCTCTTTGATAGCTTAAGTGACTCTGGGAACTTTGCCTGATTTGAAAATATGCTCTGCCCCTTAATAGGCTGAATGTGATCACATGGAGCCTGTGGTGGGAAGCTTGTTTTTCCGGAATGCCCGTGCCTTATTACTTTGTGATTTGGCAGTGGGTCAAAAGGTTTGTGATGTTATCTGACCATGGAGAAGGCTATATATACCTTGATGTGAGGTTTTGCTTTGGGGATCACTGTGATTTGGCCAGATGAGACTCTGAGCAGCCATTGAGCCCCCAGCTTTGAAAACCCAGATGTTGGTGTTTCCCTCTCTGGTAACTGACTAGGTGTGGATGTAACGGTCAGACAGTTGGAAGCCCGTCTGCTGATCTGTTTCTCTGTCTGCTTGTAACTTCTGCTTGTATTCTGTGAAGTTCAGGGTGCTGACTTTTCCCCCTGAACTAGGTAAACAATAAATGTTTGATTAAGGTGGGATTGTTAACTCATTTTGAGTTGCTTTCCTTTAGAAAGGCTGATCTAGGAACCTGTCCTAGCAGTCATCCTGGGTATGCCAGGGTGCTTGCTGCTACAGTGGTGACACTGTTTATTCCTTGTTCTCTTCCTATCTATCTGACTCTTCCTCCTTGGTTTCATTTGCTAGATCTTCATCCAGGTCATGTCCACAGTGTGTACCCCTTAAGGCTCTCTTGGCTATTCTTCTCTTTTCCCTCTATACCAGTGGTTCTCAACCTGTGGGTCATGTTCAATTTGTAACAATGAAAATACATCCTGCATATCAGATGTTTACATTACAATTCGTAACAGTAACAAAATTACACATATGAAGTAGCAATGAAAATAATTTTATGGTTGGGGGTCACCACAACATGAGGAACTCTATTAAAGGGTTACAGCATTAGGAAGGTTGAGAACCACTGATCTATACTGTAGTTGGTGATCTCGTCTGGAAGAAACCCACCATTTATTCAGTGTTCAGTTCACCATGTGCTAGGGGTATGTAAAGTGTTTTAAAGGAGAACTAGCACCTCTGGTGTGAGATCTTGCTAAGCCCTTGTCAGGGCTGCTCATTTACCTATGCATACCTATGGCTCCAAGAAGTAGTAGCATGCTCAGTGACTACCCTCAGATAAACCATCTTGGCAGATAGGCTAAACCAGGATAAACAAAAGGCCCAAGCTTGTCAATGAATTAGGGAGATGTCTACCCTAAGCATGTGAAAGACTTTCCCTGGCAGAATAGACAGATGAGAACATTTTGTTTCAGCAACCATGTAGATGGCTGAAGCAAGCACTGTGGAGCATTTAAAGCTTGGTCAGACATTGAAGATACCAAGTAATCCACTACCTCCCCAACCATTGCCAGTTGTCTTGACTTGGGTTTTGCCATTGAATTTTGATGACTCAGGAAGAGAGTGAAGCTGATGACTTTGTACAATTCTGACTTAAATCTAACTTCACACGCATCTCACCTTGTGATATCATAATTGATCTTCCAAAGTGAATGACAAGAACAAATATGTGCTAGACACTGAGCTCAGTTATTTTTTTATTGCTGAAACTTAAATACACAATATAAAAAGAAAAAAATTGTATGAACTTAAATAGTAAACAAATAGAAAATAAGAAAAGAAAAAAGCATGTCACGTGAACAGCAGAACATAAGACATGATTCAAAATATGTAGCAACAAATTTCCATTTCAAGAAAGCCTACATAGGGGTGGCTAGGTGGCACAGTGAATAGAGCACCAGCCCTGTAGTCAGAAGGACCTGAGTTCAAATCTGGCCTCAGACATTTAACACTTACTAGCTGTGTGACTTTGGGCAAGTCACTTAACTCCAATTGCCCTGCCTTCGCCCCTCCAAAAAGCTAAAAAAAAGAAAGCCTACATAATAAATACTATGTGTTGTGTTGAGACCTGTCCATTTTCTCTTTGCTTCATTGTAAGTTTTCTTTTGTTATCTGCTGTGCACTTTCTACATGGCTCTTTTCCCCCCTTCCTTCAAGCTACAATTGAGTACACATATATTTATGTATAGTTATAGATATATAGATATACATATATACACATACATCTATAGACATACTTTGCCGAACAAATTTTACTTCTGATCGTTGTTTGTGCATATATCTCTTATTTCTTATCCCTCCTAACTCCTCTACTTTACTTTTACCCTGATACCTTGCCCTCCTATTACTTAACCTTCCCCCTCTCCAAGAATCCCTCCATCCTACCATCCTCATAAATCTAAACATCCTTTTGTACCCTCCTTTACCTATTCCATCACCCTCTCCTATAAAGATCCTTCCCTTGTCCTTTCCATCCTCTCTGTCCACTTAGCATTTTGTGACTTTATGAATTTAGAAGACTTTTATAATCTTCGAGATATATCTATTATTTCCTCTTGAACCAATTCCCCATGAAAGTAACTTTTGGAACTAACAACCTTCTGCCCCCATCTAATTCTTGTGTGTCAATTCTTCCTCTTGCACCTCATTTGTATAAAATAATTACTCTTTTAGCTGTTCCTAAATGGTTTTACTTTTTAAAGTCATATCATATTCATATGTACCCATCTTTCTTATGAAATACCTGATTCCTAATAACACTCTTAGACATGTTTTACTTATGTAAAAAGTAACATTTGTCCTTATTGAGCCCTTTGAGTCATTGCATGATTGTTATATTTCTCTTTCCTCTTGCATATCAGATCTATTAAGCTTTGTTGTTTGTTTGTTTGTTTTTTTAACAAAATCCTAAAACTCTGACAATTTATTAAATGTTCGTTTTTTCATTCAAGATTATACTTAGCTTTGCTCAATATGATATTTTTGGCCAGAACCCCAGTTCTTTTGCTCTTTGATATATAGTGTTCCAAGACCAGTGATCTTTTAGTGTCACCAGTACATTTTGTGTGATTCTAGTTTGTGGTATTGTCATATGTAGATTGTTTTTTTCTTGTTGTTCATGATATTATGTCCTTGATCTTGGGGTTTTGGAAATTAACTATAATTCCTGTGAGTTTTCCTCATAGGATCTCTCAGGTGGTGGCCAGTTTTTTCTATTTCTAATTTTCCCTCTGTTCTAATGCTTCAGGACAGTTTTCTTTGTTTCTTGTATTATTGCTTCAAAATTCTTTGTTAGATCAGAACTTTAAAGTAGTCCAGTTCGTCTTATGTTTTTTCTTCATGATCTGTTCTCTAAATCCATTGTTTTTCTTATGAGATATTTCACATTCTTTTCTATTTTTTCATTCTTTGTATTTTGTGTATTTCTTCATCTCTCATAACTTTGCTGGCTTTGCCTTGCCCAGTTCTTATTTTCAAGGAGTCATTTTCTTCCTTAAGATGCTGGATCTCCTTTTCTAATTGGTTGACTTTCTTATCATTATCGTCTTGTTTTTCTTGTATTATTCCGATTTTTCTTTTTAATTTTCCCTCAGTCTGTATCATTTGGTTTTTAAAGTCTTTTTCAAGTTCTTCATTGAATTCTTTTTGGGCAGGTGACCATTTGACATTACTCTTTGAGGTTGAAGAGAGTTTGTTTCAGTATTCTCCTCTGAAAATGAATTCTGGTCTTCTCTATTCCCATAGTAGTTCATAGTAGCTCTCCATGACTGAATTCTTTCTCCTATGCTTGTTCATTTTTTTTTTTGGTAATCATTTCATTTTTATAATCATCTCTAGTTCTGTGGTAAGGGGGATGGTGCCTGTGGCTTCTGATCCTCCTCAGTTTTCCTCTCTGACCTTGACCTCAAACCAAGATCTCCAGCCTCCTATACGTACCCACAGTGTCCCTGTCCCACTACTTCTGCAGTCATTCGGTTTGTACTGGTTCTTTATCATCTCCACCGCTCTTGAAAGTATAGATGGGTCTGGCATTGCTTGTCAGCAGAGGTTCCCTAGATCTTCCCCAGGTCAGACGCCAAACTCTTGTCAGAGTCATGGAGGTAAAAGTTCCTGTGGCTGGGGCTAAGGCAGCCTCCCAAACCTAGCTAACCCCAGGGCTTATGGCTGGTTGTTCAAGGGGACCCCAGCCTGGAGGTGTTTGCTCTTCATCCCAAGGAAATCTAGTCTTGGGATTTTTCTTCAGGTCTTCTCTGGTCGTCCCAAGATAATCCCTGTTCTCCTTCTACTCTTACTTATTTTCATGGCTCTGTGTTTGCCCAGAGGCACTATTTTATCTCTTTTGTGGAGGAAAATCTTCAGAGCTTGAAATTTTCTGACCTATTCTGCCATCTTTCCAGACTCCTCTCCCCCACCTTGTTTTTTTTAGATTCTAGATTATTAGGGGAAGGAAGAGGGGAAAGGAAGAAGCACTTCTAGAGTGCCTACTTTGTGCCAGGCACTTTACAAATATTGTCTCATTTACTTCTCATGGCAACCCTGGGACAATACAGGTTACTGTTACTCCCATTTTACAGTTGAGGAAACTGGCATAGACAGAGGATGAAGTGATTTCCTCAGGGCCACAAAGCTAGTAATTGTCTGAGTTTGTATTTGAACTTTATTCACTGTGCACCCTGCTTTCAATTTTAATTTCAAGTGTTCACTTGTGACTCTACATAAAAGCTGTATAATTTTCGGTAAGTTTCTGAGTCTTAGTTTCCTCATTTGTAAAATGAGCAGAAAGGACTAGGTGACATGTAATGATCTTGCCAGCCCAGCTGAAATTATATTATTTTATCATTTTATCCTCGCAGGAACCCTTCAAGGTGGGCAGTACAGATATTATTGTCCCCATTTGATATATGAGGAAAGTGAGGCTCAGAGAAGTTAGAAGGTGGGTAAAGACACAGGTCTTTATTTCAGAACCATTGCTCTTTTTGGTTCTTCCTGTGTCTCCCACTTACAGGAATAAACAGTATTTGATTGACATTGGAATGTCTCAGCAACTTGTTATTTGTGTGGTAGTGCATCATTTACTTAACCCTCTCTGGGCTTCACTTTCCTTAATTGTAAAATTGAGAGGTTTGATGTAATTGTTCCTTAATGTCTCTTCTACTTCTCAATCAGTGGTTCAAAAATTTTACATCTCTGTGTCGGAAAGAGTAGATGTTTATGTTGATATATAGATATTTGTATGTGTGTAGAGATATACATATATGTAATTATCAGTTGAGAATAATGAAATAAACATTTTGATGTATTTGAAAGGGGGAGAAAATGTAAAATTATAAGATTTTTTTTATGTAACCCCTCCAAAAAATAAAAGCCTAAAAATGCACAATTGACAATCCTTTGGAAGTGAGTTTGGATTCTCTCAGGCAGACACAGAACTAAACTGAAACCCCTCAAGTCAAGAGTCCATCAAGAAATGAATTTAAAATAACCTCTGTTGTGTGGTAAGATCAGTAACTGCGTCCACGATATTTTTTTGAGTTGTAATTTTAAAGAAGAATTTTGAGGGAAAAAATATTTTAAATCATTTTCTTTTTTTTGTTGTTTTTTTTGTTTTTTTTCTTTTTTGGAGGGCAGTTGGGGTTAAGTGACTTGCCCAAAGTCACACGGCTAGCTTTTGTGTGTGTGTGTTAAGTGTCTGAGGCCGGATTTGAACTCAGGTACTCCTGACTCCAGGGCCGGTGCTCTACTCACTGCACCACCTAGCCGCCCCTTAAATCATTTTCAATAAATAATGCATAATAAAGCTAGAGATGAAATTTAGTAACCTAAAACAGTAGAAAAAAACTTTATGGTTTTACAGAGCTCTTTTGTGACAACAATGAACATGTTAGCCTTGCTAGGTTTTTGTACTTTGAACATCTTTAAAGCATTCCCCAGCATCTCATAGTAAGTAACTTCAGCTTATGATGCTTATTGGAGTTACCATCATATATTTTTATTGTGAGATTTCCCCAGGTAAATCTGTAATTATTGTAGGTCAGCAAAGTAAGCTCTGAACACTGCTGAGTGCTTAGAAGCCATTTATGGTCCAATCCTGAGCTCTTTAGACATTGCTAACTCAGTTTCCATTGAGTTTTTATTAGAATTGGGTTGAGGTTTTTATATGCATGGGCCAAAGATCATCCTAGTGTATCAGCATAGGAATGATGCTAGAATATCAGAAATGTACTCCCTATGGAATTCACTTGATATTTGAATGTATTCTAGTATGATTTATATTTTCCCTCTATCCCTGTTTACTTTCCATTGCAACCCAGTACTGTAAATCTATTCATCTGCATACTTGCCACTCTAATATTATAGGGGAAAAACTTAATTTCTGCCAATTTTTGAACTCTTAACACAGAGTTCGAACAAAAATTCATTGTGGATCACAAAAGTAGTTGTTAATTTTCATGATTCGCGGTCGTGTCATTTCTTTTTGGCAATTTTGAATATTGTTTTAATAGGAAGAGAATGCTGTCTTTAAAGTACTTGAAATCAGTTTCCAGGGACAATTAATCTGGTCTTTCTTTTTATTCACATATGCTCTTATTCTGAGGGCCACTGGCCTGGCTTCATGTTTGATCATTTCCAGTCATTATCCCTGGATCCAGATGACAGCTTTCCTAATACCCCCTTTATGCAGATTCGGGGTTTTGCATTGTTTATTCAATAGACATTAATGGAATACCTGCTACTGCGTTTGATTCAGTCCAAACACTTCCTATGTGCGAAGCAATATGCTCTGGATAGAAAGGCAAAACAAAAACCAATTTCCTTTTTTAAGGAGTTTTTATATTGTATCAGGAAATACATATATACAGAAAATGAATGTAATAGTATTTAAGAAAGGGATGGCACTAAGGAAATGAGGAATGGCTTTCTATAGGAAGGGGTACCAGTCTTAAAGGAATAAGCTGAGGATTCTAAGAGGCAGGACAGCTGTATATTCCAGACATGTAGGATAGCTGGTGAAAATACATGAAGGAAGGGGCATCTGGGTAGTCCAGTGGACACAGCACTGGGTCTGGAATCAGAAGGCCCAAAATTCAAATATGGCCTCAGACAAAGCCGTGTGACCTGGGGCAAGTCACTTAACTCCAGTTGCCTCTAAAAAAGAAAAGAAAAGAAATGAAGGCAAGGAAACCATTTTGGTTGGAATTGAGAGTTCATGAGGGTAAGAAGTATAAGCCATTTAGGAAGGTAGACTAGAGAAATATTGCTATAAGCTTTAAATGCCAAGCTGAGGAGTTTGTATTTTATACTGTAAGAATAGGGAGCTGCTGACTGAGTAACCTTGAGCGCTTCGGGCAGACATGGCATTGGCGGCGGCTGCAGCGCTTGGGCGCCTGAACCTTCTTAGCTGCGCCCGGGGTGGCCGAGCTGTGCTCCTGGGTGCCCGCATGGTCAGACCTGCCTGCGTCTCAGCATCTCTGTTCGACCGGCTTGCCCCCAGAGGATGGCACATCCACCTGTCTGCCAGCTGCAGCTCTGACTCTAAGGCTGCATCTCTGCACTGGACTAGTGAAAGAGCTGTCAGTGTCTTGCTGCTGGGCCTGCTCCCAGCTGCCTACCTGTACCCGAGCTCTATGATGGACTACTCACTGGCTGCAGTCCTCACCCTCCATGGTCATTGGGGTCTTGGACAGGTTATTACTGACTATGTTCATGGAGACAAGTTGGTGAAAGGAGCCAATGCAGGTCTCTTGATCCTCTCAGCCATGACCTTTGCAGGACTCTGCTATTTCAACTATCCTGATGTGGACATCTGCAAAGCTGTCGCCATGCTGTGGAGCCTCTGACTTCCCTGGGAAGAGAAATGATTGCAAACCCATTGCCCCTGCTGTATCACATTATTAATCAATGAAAATGAGAGGAAAGTAGTAATGAACTTCACTGGTGAGACCTCCCCTGTTCTCCAGTCAGGCACAGTTATTTCAACAATTGGTCTCTATGAAGAATATAATCCAAAAAAGATTAGATTAAGGAAATTGTGAGATTATCTTGTGTTCTAAGTTCTGAGAGTCACTAAGTTGTCTCAGGATCTCACTAGGATTATATCTTGCTTAACCTTTGTAAGCTGCCACATTTCAATTTACTGATCTCTTAAGAATTCAGTTATTCTTCATCTTGTTTCGACTGGATTTGTCCAGCAGCCCTTTCTCTCTTATAATACTTCTTATTCTTGGGGAATACTGGGCAAAAGAAGACATTTTGTTAATTCATATAATAAAAAATTTATAAGAAAGGAAACTATGTTTTATTTTGAGAGTCTTTCATCTCTTTTTACACAGCTCAGAAGTCTTCACTGTTAACATGACTTAAGGAAAGCTTGATATTAGGAGAGTTCTGATGCCTGTGTTCTTTTTATGGTTAATCTCATTGATGATACTGGGAACTAGTATTCCCCCAGTTCTCAAAATAGGGATTAATTTTCCCTAAAAAGCATAAAAACTCCCCCTTGGCCTTGATTAGCCTCTGCCTCTCTTGATCTAGCTTCCTGGTCACCTAAGGGCATAAATAAGCCCATACTCACATGACGTCAGAGCTTTTCCAACTTGGTGGATTTCTGAAGACTATACTTAAAGTCACCATATCCTTCCATGCTGACCAGAGAGTTACCATACGGAGTTGAGGGACTTAAGTGCCACTGTTTTC
>JAQQSW010001189.1:0-21104 GCA_028646575.1 Pseudocheirus occidentalis
TGGGAGTTCTGACTGTGTTGTCTTCCTCCTGTTCCATGCTTTGATCCTTTTTTGTCCACAAAAAAGGATTCTAGAGTTTTATTGCTGTTCTTATTTTGCTTCCTTTTCCTCATGTTGGCCAGTCAATTAATTGGTTGGGGGTTTTTTTTTAGCTTTGTGGAACTCTGCTTCCAGGGGGGAAAGCTCTGTTCCAAATTGCTGGGGTTTTTCCAGCTGCCAGAGCTATTGGGGAGGGGAGGGTGTTGCAGTCTCCCCTAGCTTTGGCTTGCTGAAAGTGCTCCCCAGGACCACCACCCAAGACCATGATCTGGATCCAGGCTGCTCAACGCAAGAGCACTTGGCCCTGATCAATTGACTCAGCCCCCCTGTGGGATCCACATGCCAGGGGCTCTGAAGCAGCCCAGTGGGGGTATCTGCCAGTTACAGCAGTTTCTGCCCTTCCCCCACTGCTTCCTTGCCCAGGGGGTAGATTGGCTGAACTGCTTTTCTTCCCCCAAATTTAGCTTGAAAGCTTCACTTGCTTTCACTGACATTTAATCCTGGTTTATGCAGATTGCTCCAGGTGCTTAAGATCTTCTCTGAAGTAGACTCAAGCTGTGGCTTAGGAGGCTCAGCTCCTCCAGGCCACCCTGGATCCTAGCCACATGTAGGGTTTCAGGCTGGGCTGGTCTCAGCTCCAGGCCTGGGATGAGCCCCTCCTGCCAGCTGACTTTCTCTAATCCCTATTTTTCACACCGTTCTTTAATCCCTATTTTTTACACCTTGGTAAATGTGGAGTTGCTGGAGGCTGTTGCTCTTCTCTCTTATAGACTGGCTGCAGCTTGGCTTGGCTCTTTCCTACCAGCCAGGTCAGGTTTCAGTTTCAAGCTGGGCCGGCCTCAGCTTGTGTCCTGCTCCGATGATCCCCTGCTGCCAAGCTGCCTTCCACGAGAGATGTGTTTTCTGTATTTTTTTAGTTTGAGAGTCCTAGAATTTGTCCAGCGTCATATTTTTATGGGTGTTTAGGGTGGCTGCGTGGGAGCTTTGGGATGCTGCTGCTTCTACCCCAGAAACTGAATTTAAAAGCTGCCCTTTAACTGGGTCATGGCTAAAGAAAGTGTAGTCCATGAATGTTAACAGAATATTGCTGAACATAATTAAGGATAGAATGTAAAGAATACACAGAAGCAAGGAGAGACATACAAAGCAATACAACATAAAAAGTAAGCAGAATTGGCGAAAAGAATCATACACAGCTATTATATTGCACCAATGTAAACGGAAGAACAAAAAACCAAGACCAAACACTGCGTAACTGCACTAACACTGGCCTTAAAGAAGAGATGAGAAGAAGCATCACCTTCATTTCTTTGCAGAATCAGGGCACTGAAGTCTACAAACAGTCACTATAAACTGTAGGATTTGGTTAATTTGTTGGATAGTTTTTCTGAACTGCTCTTTTTTTTCTTTTACTCTTTGCTACAAAGAATGGCTCTCTAGATATAGGAGAAGGAGGAATATATCTGAAATGAAAGTTGTATAATAGCAAAACATACCTATAACTTTCTTTGAAATGTCATCAAAAAAAGTCTAACATTATATGCAATATTCCACCCCCATAGATGTCACTCTCAGCAAAGGGACAGAAGTCTCCTCTCCTACTATGTCTTCTAGGGGAACAAGATTGTTCTTTATGATTTCACAACATTCAATTATTTTGGGGTAGCTGTTCTTTCCATTTACATTGTTACAGTGGCTGTCTATATTGTTTCTTTATATTCATCATAGTAATTGTTTCTTACAGTACAGGGATTTTCCATTACACTCATGTACCTCAATTTGTTTAACTATCCCCCAGTCAGTAAGCATCTACTGTGTTTCCAATTCTTTTTCTACCACAAAAAATGCTACTATAAATATTTTGGTGTGCCGTTCTTTTCCTTGATGACCCATCTTGGAATATATGCCTAGCAGGCGAAACTCTATGGACATTTTTAGTTCTTTTATTTGCTTAATTCCAAACTGCTTTCCAGAATACCTATAACAATTCACAGCTGGACCTACTGATATACATGCCTTTCCACAATCTGCCTAATTTTTTCCCCTTTTTTCTTTATTTAAAAAAAAAATTTATTACATGGGATGGCTCTCTGGGAAGGAGAAAAGGAAAAGAGATAAAAGAGACAACCTATGTGATGTAAAAACAAAAGACATTAATAAAAATATGTTAAAATAGACCACCAAAATAAAAAGTCCCTGTCTAAGAGCTCACTGAAGCATCACTGCAGATTCTGCAGCTCGGGGACAAGAAATTAAAGATCCCAAAGAACTTGCCCATCTGTGTCAAGGAACTTTTAACTTAAGTTACCTTGCGATAGACGGCCCCGATGACAGCAGTTTTGATTCTCATTCCACTCACAAAGCAGATATGGAAGTACTGGTGCAGGATCAGGGTTTGTAGGCAGGCGCTGACAAAGAGAAGTGCTGTATACAGGTATCCCTGCCAGTCAGGGGCCTCCTTGTCATTCATGAAATTGATGAGCAATCTGTAAAGGAACAAGGAAGGCCCATTAACTCTGGCTGAAGAGGCAACAAAACTCATGCCCTCCATACAAAATATAGGAAGTGCCAACCACCAATTTACACATATTTCTATCTACCTTAAAGCAAAAAAAAAAAAAATTTTAATAAAACTTCAGAGAAAGGTGAGGTACAGAGCTGGGGAAGTAACAGATCACATAACCTTGGGTGCCAAAGTCTTGGGTGAATTCAGGGGAACAACTCAGAAAAGCTCTGCCTCACAGCCTATCCAGTTAGTTCACCTTACAACCCCCAAGACTATAGGAACACAGGACTTAGAGCCACAGAATTACAGCGGACGGGATCAAAGAGCCTAGAGCCAGGACAGATCTTAAGAGATTCTCTAACTGTACTGCCCCATTTTACAGATGAGAAAACTGAGGCCCAGAGAGATTAAGTAATTTGCTATGTAATATGGCAAATTAGAAGAGACAATATTTAAACATAGGTTCTCTGACTCTAAAATTCAGTGTTCTTTCTACCATTCTATCTCCACACCCAGAACTTAGGATGGTGCCTAGAAACATCATAGATGCTTAATAAATGTTTAGTGATTGATGCCAAATCCGAGGCCCAAGAGGACAAAAACAATGAGAAGTCCAGCTTGCCCAAGGGTTTTATAATGCTTCTGACACTAAAATAAATAGGAGACTTCTTTCTCAACAACATAACATATGTGGCCAATAAGGGCTTTACTGGTATAAACATATGCTAGACTCGCTGTAGTTTTTAAAAATAAGATACGGTCTTGCATTACAGTGTTATTCACATGAGTTATTCAGCATCACTACTCCAGTTACTCTCCCCGTAGGGAGCTTGACTAATGATAGCCAAGAGACAGGGCTGAACAACAAAAACAAGAGAGGGAAATTCAAGGGGTCTTACTTCAGGATTTCAGGGCCTGCAAACATCATCAGGTCGTGAAGTGCTTTAAAAAGGAAGCTCATGAGGAAGTAAGGCCCGAAAGTTTTATATAACACCTTAAATAGAGAGGGCTCCCTCTCCCTCTGAGAGGGCTTCACAATTAGGGCTTCAACCTCCTCATTCACGTCTCCTTTGGAGCCCTTTTTGGAATCTGCCGGATCCTTGGAGGAATACACGACCTTTACAGGCTTCCTAAAAGACAGAAGCAAAGCAATGCAATTAAGTAACATGCCCCAGTCACCACGATGTACCCTAGCAAAGAAATGTCTCTGTTAGACCCTCAACAGCCAGCCCCCCCATGCCTGGATGACTGCAATAGTTTTAGAGCTACCGTCTTCTACTTCTCTGACTCTTTCCAATCTATCTTGAAGGCTACCATGAAGTTAATCATCTAGAAACATCTAATTTTTCCATATCATTACCCTACACAAAAAAATGTCAATGGCTTCCGTATGTCTACAAGATAAAACCCCACACAGCACATCTAATATTCATTGTTTTACATCAATGGTGTCAAACTCTTAACGGAAACGATCTCTGGGAAGCCTGCTGACTTCGAAGAGTACAAATTAACATCCACTGCTATTCAATCATTTCAGTTAGGTCCGACTCTTCATGACCTTGTTTGGGGTTTTCTTAGCAAAGATACTAGAGTGGTTTGCCATTTCCTTCTCCAGCTCACTTTACAGTTGAGGAACTGAGGCAAACAGGGTTAAATGACTTGCCCAGGATCACACTGCTTAACAGTGTGTCTGAGGTCAGATTTTAACTCATGAAGATGAATCCTCCTGATTCCAAGCCCTATTCCAGCACTCCATCCACTAAGCCACCTGGCTGCTCTAAGATTATCTATATGGTACTATATTTTTATATATTTTGTTAAATATTTCCCAATTACATTTTAATCTGAGTTTTGCAGTTGTGAGTCTGACTACTATTGTACATGCTATTTATTTTATATACCTTCAAGCTTGACAGCTATTATACATAATCCAGTCACAGCCTTTCTAACCATACTTGTCTCCTACTATACAAATATAATATTCTCTTTCTCAACTCTCTAATTTTCCTTCTATCACTTATTACCTAGAATTCCTTTCCCCCACCCTCCGTATCTAGCCAAATTCCAAACATCCTTCACAGCCCTAAGAAATGTCACCTCTTCCATAAAGCCTATCCCATCATGCTACCTGCTTGGATTTCTTCCTTCTCTAACCAATTTTTGTCTGTGTTGCTTGTTTTAATAAACTATTGTACTACTGTATGTAGCTGTTTCACTTTTTCATTATATCTGTCCAGCCAAAGTGTAAGATGTGTGTGTGTATACATATACACACAAATGTACATATGCATGTATATGTTTTGTGGATATGGATACGTATATTATATATACAATATACATATGCATCTATACACACGTTACCAATCTAGTTGAGTATTTAAGTGTTTTAATATTTGTTTTTTCTGTTTGCGAAGAGGAAGAAGGGAACTATGTGGAGAAAAAGAGTGGTCCCTCAATTCATTTTTTTCCAGTTTTCCAATTTCATATTGCTCATTTGCCCAGCCACTACCAGCAAGAGACATCATCTATTCTTGGTCTTTTTCACTTATGGGACACGGGAGAATAGAAAGCTAGGAGGACCGAATGCCAGATGATAGAGAGAAGATCCAGGGAAGAAAAGACAGGAAAATGGTATAAAGGAAATAAGGTAGGGTGAAAGAAATCTGTTAAGACTGAGTCAAAGAGAAGATTCCAGATAAATGAGAATTTACATCAATAAAAAAATGAGAAAAGAGCTTATATAGAGGAAGAGAAGATATTAGGGTGCCTAGAGATCTATGCCAGGTGACTGGGTTTGGGGCCAGAGCAAAGCAGAGTGTAAAAGGACAGAAAGCAGACTTAGGTTGTGCAGGCCCGGAGAACATGAAAACAAAACCACTGGCTAAGCTAAGGCAGGAGCCCAGTTCTACAAACCAGACGACACTGGCTTCAACAGCCCTCTAAGAGGGAATGGAACCTTGGGAAGTTAACAATGTAACAAGTATTCAGGAATATATTTGAATTGTCACGGATAGAGGGAGAACTTCTTTCCTGAGAAACTGAGTGATTTACCTTTTGGGGAGAAAGAACATGAAGAAATATTTCATGAGACAATTGAGTTTAGTTCTCCTTTTGAGGGGAAAAAAATTATGAAAAGCATTCTTGAGAAAAGATTTAAATGTGCACCTGTAAGAGTTGAATAGTGGGTATGTCCAGAGTTAATCATTAAAGGTAACTGGTTCTGTTACTTTCTCACTGTCAATAATTATTTTTCTTTTTTTTTCCCATTGGTCATCACTCAGTCACTAAATTGTAAAGTCAGTAACCCTGAGGCTTATTTAAGCTTAGGAGATTGGGGGAAGAAGGGAGGGGCTATTTAGAAGTGAACACAAGTACATGGGAATAGAGGTTTCTCTGGTTAATTGATTAAAGAATATTTAATAAACTACAGTGAGGACTCAGAGCTAACTGAGTAATGAGACTCTCCAACTTTGGTAACTTGTGAGAAAATAGCTGAACATATCTTTTGATTGCCATGGAAATCATAATGAGAATTAATAAGGTAAGAAGACTTGCAAAATTTTGAGTCATGCATGACTCGAAAGAACTGATATGAAAGGCAGCTAGGTGGTATAGTGGATCAGGATGGACCTGAGTTAAAATTCAGCCTCAGATACTTTCCAGGTATGTGGTCCCAGGCAAGTCACTTAACCCTGACTGCCTAAAATGAAAAAAAAAAATATTTTTTAAAGGAATTGATATGAGAAGCCTCTCTCAACCCATCTCCTTTCAAGGGGTTGAGAGGTGCTCATTGAGCACTGCTCAATTTTTAGACTTTTTCATGTACTGGTCAGTTGTACTGATTCTCTCTTCAGCTTCAAAGTTTATATGGGACGGCTCTCTGAGAGGGGGTGAGGAAGGGATATTGGGGAAAACTATGATGATGTAAGAAACAAAAGATATCAATAAACTTATTTTTAAAATGTCACAATTACCAGACATGACTTGATCCCCACTAGTTTTTGTTCTAATTTTTATTCATGTTGTTCAAATGGGACATAATTATTTTGTAAAAAAATATTTCCTAGGGGTATAGTGAACAGAGCACCAGCCTTGGAGTCAGGAGGACCTGAGTTCAAATTCGGCCTCAGACACTTGACACTTACTAGCTCTATGACCTTAAGCAAGTCACTTAACCCCAATTGTCTTGCCTTTCCCCTCCAAAAAAAAACAAACAACAATTTCACTGTATTTAATAAACTTCCTTAATAAAAATTACAAAAAATAAGGTAATAAGTTAAGTAGAGGGTAAAGATGATGAGGAAAGCAGGTATTGGAGTTTTCTTGTTATACACAACCTTAATTTTGCTACGAGCAAATAAGTAGTATTTAGCTGTTCCACCTCTCATTTTCAAGTACTTTGGTGACCCTCTGTTCCTGATCCTCAATGGAAGTATAAAAAGGAAGAACAAAGTTGTATGGTCTGTTCCACTCTACAGGACAGGAATGATTGCATCATATATAGAGCAGCTAGAATATGCCAAGATAGTAACTGTCCCTGATTCCTTAGTTAAGAAAAAACGAGAGTACAATCAAACTAAGGAATTCTAGAACTAGGCAGAGTTTTCTTGATTTCTCTGATGTAGAGCCTGGGAACATGGCTCTTTCCAGGTCTCATTTAGTCATGTGGGGATAAAGAAAGATATGGGCCCATTTCCCATAGTGATGGAGTCTTGGCCAGAAAATTTACCCTACCACCATCCCTGTGGCTAGCTTAGCATGTCTGCTTAAGCCCAAGGACAAGGTCAGAGTACAAACAAATCAGGAAACTAAGTCCTCCCTCAAGAGACTGTTATGGGAATCTGAAGATCTTCCCTGTCCTAGGACATTTGATAGGCTTCAGTGACTCTGAAAACTTTTCCTGATTTAAATATGCTCTGTCCCCTAATAGGCTGAATATGGTCACATGGAGCCTGTGGCAGGAGGCTTGTTCTTCAGGAATGCCCACATCTTATTACTTTGTGATTGGGGAGTGGATCAAGAGAGTTGTGACATTCTCTGATCCAGGAGAAGGCTATATATATATATATATATATATACCCTGATGTGAGTTTTTGCTTTGGGGCTCACTTTGGAAAGAGTCATATGATTTGGCCAGATGAGACTCTGGGCAGCCGTTGAGCCCCCCAGCTTTGAAAACCTAGATGTTGGTGCTTCCCTGTCTGGTAACTGACTAGGTATGGATGTGATGGTCAGACGGCTGGAAGTCCGTCTGCTGATCTGTTTCTTTGTCTGCTTGTAACTTGTGTTTGTATTTTGTTTGCATTCTCTGAAGTTCAGGGTGCTGACTTTTCCCCCTGAATTAGGTAAATGATATATGTTTGATTGATTAAAGTAAGATTGTTAACCCATTTTGAGCTGCTTTCCTTTAGAAAAGCAGATCTAAGAACCTGTGCTAGCGGCCATCCTGGGTATGCTAGGGTGCTTGCTGATACAGAGATATAAACTAAGACTAGGCAAACTCTGGTTTCAACAGCTATACCCTGTATTTCCCTCTCAGGAACATGATCAGGTATCTATAAACACAATCAATCATACATATACACTTTCCCTAGAATAATAACAGGATGCTCATACCAAGCAAGAAAGGCATGGAAACCCCACAGTATACTCTCTCAACAATCAACAATGGCTAGAAGCATGTCTTCCAAATATGATTTCCTCTGCTTACAAAGAGGATGCTGTTGATATAGCAGCAGCTGATACTGTACTTCTGGTTGTTTTCCCAGTAGCATCAGTGAGAGGCACCACTGATGCCTTTCTGCCTGGTTCTCCTTATGACTGGAAGTCTAAGTTATTCTGCCAAGGACTGGAGTGGTAGTACGTAGCTGAGAAAGAGAGCTTTTCTTCTCATATACATATGTATCTGTATGGAGATGGAATCTACAATCTTGGCTTAATTAATGCACCACACCAATGATTCTCAAAGTGTGGCACTCAGACCCTGGGGGTCTCTGAGACTCATTCAGGGGATACATGTAATAAAAACTATTTTCATAATAATACTAAGATGCCTATTAAAATATTGCTTTTTTTTCCCCCAACTACATATTTGTGTGAGGCCAGATTCTGTTCATATACTTTAATCAAAACAATATAGCCACATGAATGCAGAAACAGGTATGAGAATACAGCTGCCTCTTATTATGCCAGACAGTAAAGGGACGTGCAAAAAATATGTAAAAAAAAAATTTGTTTAAAAAAAAATTGGGGGGGGGGGATATGGAGCAGCTAGGTGGTACAGTGAATAGAGCTACAGCCCTAGAGTCAGGAGGATCTAAGTTCAAATCTGACCTTAGACACTTGACACCTACTAGCTGTGTGACCCTGGGGAAGTGACCTTGGGGAAGTCACCTAGTGGCAAATGCCTTGCCTTCCCCTCCCCCATTTAAAAAAGAAAAAAATTTTTTTCATAAAAATGTTATTTAACATGAAATGGGATTTATTATTATTTTTAATGAACTGATAATTCTTTAAAGTACAGGTTTTAATTTATAGTACAGTACAATAAATACCAATAGCAAATATAGTACATGCAGTTTTTTAAAAACAGCTAAATAATGCAGTTAAAAACAAAAAGCTCCTTGGAGTCCTCAAAAATTTTTAAGAGTGTAAAGGGGTCAAGAAAGCCAAAAAGTTGAGAGCCACTGCCTTATACCAATAGCCTAAACAATTAAAATTCTGGCCTTGATGCCATGATTGACAACTGGCAAAGTCCCCAGATTTACATATCACAGACCTTCCTGGCAAAGACTGTTCTATATTCATTAGTCAGAAGTCTAGATCATCAGTTCATCCATGGTACTTACTTTTTTGATTTGGCACATTCTTTCTTCCAGTTTTTCACCAGAACAGGCACCACCTGTTCAGAGGTGTCTTCGGGGTTCAGGGACCACAAATCCGTAGCCTCCAGAGGACATTTATATCCCTGGACCATCAACCTACATTGGAAGCACAGAGGAATTGCATGAGAGGACAAGTAGATCTATATGTCGGTACCAGAAGATGGACTACTACTGAAGAAAGAGCTCCTCACCTTCTGGATCATTCTAATGACTAAAAAAAAAAAAAATACCAAGATAAACCTTGAAAAATTATCATGTATCATGTATTATCAGAGACATAAAACATGTGGTCCATGGGCCACATTCTCAATGGAGAATATTAAACAAAATAAACAAAAATACAAGAAAACACAGAGAACATTACATTCTAAAACTAAGTCAATTAAGTGGTCCAAAGGGATCCTTTAATGTCCCCTGTTTCTATTTGAGTTTGACAGCGGTGATGTAGAAAAAATAACTTCAAGTTGCCCAGTCCTTCCCTGTCAAATGATTCTAAGTATTTTTCATTCGTTATAATTCTTGACTTGAGAGAGGAGCGTATTTATAGGTTGGTGGCATGGAAGTATCACCATCCCCTTTTTACAGATGGGCAAACTGAGTGAGGTACCAATCCATTCATGAGTACACAGCTCCTGGTGGCCACAATACCTCCATATAAGCACAGGAGATGGCCCAATTTGTGGGGTCAATCAGTTCAGAAATACAGGTAAGAGTAGGAGTAAGGGTTCAGTGTCCTTACCTGGTAATCCACCAGAAGGTGATTCTGGAAAGGAAGGAAGCACCAGACTCCGGACAAGGATTCTATTGGGAAAAAAGATAGAGGGGGAAAAAAACAGAATAATTAAGTCACATACATTACAGTTATTAAAGTAGTAACTGACACCTTATCCTTCTGCTTTGGTGATATTCAATCACTTTAACACAGCCAATTTGGCACCAAAAATGGAATTCTCTTTCCTGAGTTATAATGACTTCTAAAAAAAAAGACACTACCTTCAACCTTCAAAGACCTTTTCTCAGAGGAATACACAATAGTTCCATAAAAAAATCCAAAACACATCATTAATAAGTATTGTCTAGGTTCAAATACACAGGCTAGTTCACCTGCCCCCCCTAGCACCACCATAGAGCTTAAAGTTGAATTCTGGAATCTAAGCGGTTAAAATAATTTTTTAAAAAGAAAGTGATAAGCAAAGAGGCCCACAGTTGAATTCATAGTCATGAAAGACCAAAATATGAAGCTAAAGGACACATTCTGTTTACAAGAGAATACAGCCAAGGGGCGGCTAGGTGGCGCAGTGAATTAGAGCACTGGCCCTGGATTCAGGAGGACCTAAGTTCAAATCCGGCCTCAGGCACTTAACACAAAAACTATTTTGTGTGACCTTGGGCAAGTCAGTTAACCCCAACTGCCCTCCAAAAAGCAAAAAAAAAAAAGAGAGAGAGAGAATACAGCCAAGTCCCAACTGTATACTTTTTGATTATCTACAGAAAATGTTTCTGCACAAGCTGGCTTCCCTAGGAGAACTATAGGTTGGTGGCATGGAAGTATCACCATCCCCTCTTCACAGATAGGCAAACCAAGTAAGGTACCAATCCATTCATGAAAATGCAGCTCCTGTTGGCCACAACACCTCCACAGAAGCAGAGGAGATAGCCTGTGGGGTCAATCAGTTCAGAAATACAGGTAGGAGTAAGGGTTCAGTGTCTTTATCCAGTAATCCACCTGTTTCCTAGGATGGCAAATTCAATAACAGGTGGGTATCTGATAAGATGAATGCAAATTAATTATCAATACAAACCAAACATAATTAGAAAGGGAAATTTGCTAGCCTAACATGGGGCAGAACAGATGTTGTATGTCTAATGACTCCATCTCCTCTCCACTCACAGAGCCACCACATGACATTGCAGTCTACATCACTTTTCTCCTAAATTACTGCAACAGCCTAACTCGTCTCCCAGCCTCAAGTCTCTCCCTACTCCAGGAGCCTGTCCTAACCCCTGTTGCCAAAGTAAGTTTCCTTAAGTGAACTTTGGACCATGTGGCTCACCAAACTTTGGTGGCTTTTATTGCCTCTAGGGTAAAATATACTTCTGTTTAGCATTTAAAGCCCTTCATGACCTGGCCCAAACCAACCCTTCCAGCTTCACTGAACATTCCTCTCCCTCTGGCACCATGGATTCCAAGAAAACTGGCCTCTATGTTCCTCACACAAGACAAAATACCCCACATCCCAACTCTGTGCTTTGGCTCTGAACCTTCCATATGCCTGAGGTGCACTCCCTCCTAAATCTCCCTCACTGAATACCTCTTATTTTTTTCTCCCTCCCCCCACACCCTTCCCCAAGATGGGATGTAATCTGATATAGGCTATGCATGTACAATCATATTAAACATATTTCTACTTTAGTTATGTTGTAAAAGAAGAATCAGAGCAAAAGGGGAAAACCACAAGAAAGAAAAAACAAACAAAAAAAGAGCAAATAGCCTGCTTCAATCTGCATTCAAACATCATAGTTCTCTCTTTTCCATGACGGGTCTTTCAGAATTATCTTAGATCAAGGTATTGCTGAGAAGAGCTAAGTCTATCAAAGCTGGCTACTGCACAGCACTGCTATCACTGTGTACGATGTTCCCCTGGTTCTGTTCACTTCATGCGCTTCAGTTCATGTAAATCTTTCCAGGATTTTCTGAAATCTACCTGCTCACCATTTCTTATAGAACAATCGTATTCTAGTTTTTCATATACCACCACCTGCTCACCTCTCTTTCTTTAATGGGCAGTTCAGATACCATCCTCTACGTGAACTTTTCTGATCTCTCCAACTACGAAGGCTCTCCTCCCAAATTACTCTATGTTTAACTACTATATATGTATTCCTATTTATTCACTTTATAGTTATACTATATTTATTTACTTGTTTATTTGTCTATTTATCTATTCATTTACTTATCTATTTATTTGTGTGTGTGTATGTATGTATGTATGTATGTGTACCTATCTCCTCCATCAGGATGTAAGCTTCGATAAATTTCTTTGCACTTGCATCCCTGGCTCCTAATACAGTGCCTAGTACAGAGAAGGCACTAAGTAAATGCTTGTTGATTGAGTGACTGACACATACAGTGTGTCCCAAAAGTCTTAGTGCCGATTTTTAGCTATTAAAGCTTCCAATTACACTAACACTTTTTGCTTTTTTTTTTTTGAGGGGAGAGGGCAGGGCAATTGGGGTTAAGTGACTTGCCCACGGTCACACGGCTAATATTAAGTGTCTGAGGCCAGTCCTGAACTCAGGTCCTCCTGATTCCAGAACCAGTGCACCGCCCAGCCACCCCTATACTAAAACTTTTGGGAAGATAAACAGACAGGTTTGGAGTCCTATATCTGAAGGGATAGAGTTTGACAAACTGGAGTCTAGCCAAACAGGTATAACTATGGCAGGGAAAGGAACGAATACTGTGTACAAACAGAGATAATTATAGTCAGTTGGGTTCTGGAAAACCCAAGGAGTCGACTATATCCCTTCATAGAAGAGGAGCTCTTTGGGAACAGGGACTAGATCACTTTTGTATTTGTTATCTCCAGTCCCTAGTATGGTGCCCGGAAGACAGATACTTAATAAATGCTTTTGACTGATTAATACGAGCTGTGTAACTACTCGCAGGTCGCTGCACCTCTCTGTGCTCTAGACAACTCTCTAAGATTATAAGTTACTGGCAATTTGTGGGGCTGCAATGCCATACTGGAAGTTCCCTATACCAATGAAATTGCCCATCTAGATCCCTCCCAAATTATATTCAAAACCTAAATTACTCAACTTTTGGAGAGTCTTTATAAAGACACACTTTATATATGAGGATGTGTATATAAGTTTAAAGTGTAATGAGTTCCAAATTCTCTTTTTATTATTTATGCAACTGGCTCCTCTGATTAACAGAGAAATGACTAAATATGGATTTGAAAAGCTGACTGTAGAAGGGAACACAGGACGAGGAATCAAGATCACAGGCATCTCAAAATAGCCAAGACCCAAAGAATCATACAGAAATAAAAACACCACTGAACTGAGTTTCAATTTTTTTTTTTACAGTTTACCTATTTAAGTTATCTCAAGCATGATTTTTTTAAGCCACTCCCATCACCCACAAAAGATACTTGCCCTGGACTGATAACTGCAGAATCCAATGCTGCCTATAGAAGCCACCATCATCCAGAAGGACAAATGTCTCTAACATGCTGAACGGGGCGGAATCTGAGAGGATTTCATCCCCAAAGCATTACTACAGAACCTCATTAATTCATATTCCAGTAATTAAGAACCCATGAGATTTCAGACTCAGCCCTGGGAGAGGAGGAGGTGAAGGGGACTCAGCAAGTAAAGAGTTAAAAAGACTGGCATTATTAACAAAGGACTGCTTTGTTCTCTGGATGCCCATCTGGGGCCTCTTACTTTATAAGAAGATACTGGCGGCTTAGCAGGATTATTTGACCTTCTTAAGAACAGTATGCTCCTTCCATTCTTCTCTCCCTTCCCAAAATCATGGCTTAAGAAAACTATCTCCCTACAAGTCTGGTCTGACAAGAGCTGTAACAGTGGTACCTTTTCACATGCATGGAAAGCCAAAGGTGAAGGAAGGGCCTCTTGTATTCTCAAATGTTTCACAGAAAAGGAGTTAACTTTCATGGTCCTGAAGTAGCTACTACATTTCTAGAGTTAGAAGTGTTAGTAAACCCACCATTCTACCTACAATCAAGTGAGGATTAAGCTTTGCTATTGTGCCTATACTCTGTGCTGGGGACAGACAAAGTGGCTTGAAGCCAGAGAAGCAGAAGGGCAAAATGTAAATATGCTCTATACTGGGTGTCAAGGACAGGCTGCTGTCCTGTGTTTGCCACTAACTAGCTAAGCAACTATGGGAAATGAAGAAGTTGAACTAAATGATCCCTGAAGTCCATTCTACAGTGGGAAAGGGGGAGTGTTTCTATCTCAAAAGCTTACTGCAATTTTAAGCATTAATATATATGCATACATATATGCACATACATACACGTGTGTGTATATATGTACACACATGCATGTGTGTATATATGTGTATGTATGTACACATGTTTGTGAACTGCAGATTTTAATTAACTTATCTCAATGACCTTAACATACCTCCATGCTTAAGAGTCTGAAGTTAGGAGAGGCCTTATATTCCAAATGTGGCCTCAACACTTTACAAGCTGTTCTACCACAGACAATTAAACAGCCTCTGTAACATTCAGTTTCATCCTTTGAAAATGGGAGCAAATCATACTTTGCACTACCTACCTCTTAGAGTTATGATGAGCAAAGTTTGTAGATCTTAAAGGAATGCATAAACACAAACTATTACTGCTGGTGTTGGTGCAGAGAGAGGGCCAGACACTGTATGTCTGACCTAGGTTCTGTCTATCTGTCAGCAGCTATCAGATCATGGGCAAACTGCTTGACCATTCCTAGAAAACATTTTCTCCTGACTTCCATTTCTTAGATCTCTAGCTTCCCTCAAAGCTCAGCTCAAAACCATCTTCTACATGGGATGTTTCCTGATCCCCTCCCCACCAGGTGCTAGTGTCTTCCCCCTGAAATTATATTAATTTTGTATACTCTTAAAAACATACTTGTTCTCTCTCCCAAAGGACAGTGACTATTTCACTGCTTTCTTAATATTCTCAATGTCTAAAACAAAGTTGACAATTAATAAACGCCTGCTGACTGACTAAACCACTATGTCTCAGGTTCCAAATCCGTAAAATGGAAATAATGTCTATAGAACCCAGCTCATAGGGTAGTTCTGAGGCTCAAACAAGTTAATATATGGAAAGAGGGTACTTTGTAAATGTTAATGCATTGTAGGAATGCCAGTTATAATAGCAATAAAGAAACCATTTTAGTTTCTAGAACACTTTACAGTTTGGGACAGAAGTTCTACCCCAAATTAAAATTTTACAGGACTAGTCTAAATAACTGTTTGGTTTCTACCACTTCTGTTCTTCCAAATAAATGCACTTCACGGGCCTACATCCACAGTTGCATGCTTTAATTGACACAACCAAGATACCCTGACAGCAAGGTAAGGCAGATAAACACAGAGAGGGAGGTTAGGGGGAGCGGGGTGGGAGAGAGAGGGAGCAATCAAAGTCTATTCAGTCTTTAGCCAGCTGTCACACTGGCCAGAAAAACCTTTAGGCAATTTCCAGGGCTGCAGCAAAGGGCCAGCAGAGGGAGGATAGAGACAAGATGGTCTCTACAAATGCTGGACATCCTAGATTAAGGCCACTGTGAATCAAGGGCTCTCTCACTCCCAAGGACAGCTGCTAAGCCTGTGACTAAGCATTAAATTAGCCACAGAGTAGAATGTGGCCTTAGAGACTGTGCAGAGTATAAGAAGCACTCAGATAACAGCACCCTTAAGGCTTATTCCTCTCTTAGAAGGGAAGTAGGTGGGGATCAGGGAAGAGTCAGGCTGTCTACACAGCCAAACCACCAAACATAACTCCCATATGCCCTCCTTTTTTTGTGGGGTTTTTTCTGGGTTCCAAAAGATTGGGTCCTTCTGGGTTACATCTTTAGTGCCAAGTGAATAAAGAAAGCCACCAGTTTATGGGATTTATGGAGCAATCAGAAGTAGCACCTTTTATGTCAAATCATTCATACTAGCTAAACTCACTGTTTCAGTGATGGCTCAGAGACTCATTCAGGAAAGGTCACACGCTCTTCCTGTTTCTCTACAGGACTTCAACGAACTGAATTAATCCTCTCTACCTTCCCTTTTGGCAACTACTTTCCAACACTGTTAGCCAATCAAATGAAATGGGAATATTCTACAGTATTGGTGTTACAGACCTTTTAACCTCCAAGATCAGCCACAGAGGAAGAAAGGGATAAGGATTGGAGCTGTGATTCCATTGCTATATGGAACTCCTGGGGGGAGAAAGCATCCTCTGCCAATACAGGTTGGGACCTTTTCTGTAAATTATAGTCTTACAGAGTTGCCTAGAGCACTGAGAGGTTAAGGGACTTAGCCAGGATTACACTATCAGTATGTGTCAGATTCAATGCTTTGTGGCTTCAAAATCAGGTACATTAAACTGACTCTAAGAGAGGCCAACTATGTTAGAATTAAAAGGTTTCAATTATGTAGAATCAGAGAACATTAAAGCTGTAAAGAGAAAGAACCTTAGAGACTCTTCTGGCCTAATCCCTCACTTTACAGATGGGGAAAACAAAGGTCAGACAAAGTTAACTGATTTGCCCAAGATCCCACAAGCCTAGTGTTGGGGAAAGACTACTAAACCAAGAGGTAAAAATCTGGATCAAATCTAAGTAATTACACTTACAAGCTAACCAGGTGATTTTAGGCAAGTCATGTAATTAGTCTGAGGTTCTTTCTTACTATGTAACTGTGGGTCTATGAACACTTCCTCTCTTTGTAGCACTGGCACCATTTGTGGCTCTTTTGGCTGGATATTACTTTGCTACATAAGGATGGAGAAGGCTGTTTGAAATTTAATTTTAGGAAAGCAAAAGTAGCATGGCTATGGTGATGTATCTTTTTTTTTTTTTTTACTAGGAATCAGGCCATCAACAGACAAGCATTTATTAAATAAACTCCTGCTGTATGCCAGACACCGTGCTGGGGTTGCAGATCAAAGCAAGCCAATTTTCAAGAGAACCCCAATATCACTGTAAAAAAAGTCCAAGACAGCTGTGGTCAGATGGCCTCAGATCAGTACAAGATCTGCTGGTCAAACATACATGGCAAGATAAATATTAACAGGTGAGTAATCTTCACACAAAAAACCATCATAATTCTCTATAGACTTTGGATACTCAAGGTAATATAAACTCAGTTCCTTCTGCTGCTACACTCCCTCATCCCTACCTCTTACCCCAAAGTGAAATGAGCTCAAAGAAGAATCTGAGTGAAGCCTCAATACAAAATCTCACACCTCATTTTCAGCAGACCAGCGCTGTTAAATACAAGTAAAGACATTCAGCAAACGTCTCTGCCTCTTTCTTCTCCTCTCTTCATCTCAGGGAACTGGAAAGCCTACCAGCAATCAGCAGAAATGAAAACTTCCCAGGGATCTAGGGTTCCTTCTTAGACTGCACCCAGAATCTGGGTAATCCAAGACGGTCCCAAATTACGAGAAAGACTGTACAGAGTAGTTCTTAGCCAACTGAAGAGGAAGCCTAAAGAAAATAATACCAGAAAAAAATGTCCTCACCATATGGAGTGTGAGATTCATCAAGGAGGCAGAGTAGGCAGAATCATGTTCTCTGGATCTTGTGTCAGGAATGGGGATTTTTGATGAGAGAATTAACTCTTTCTGTCAGTGATACCATCATTTATCCAGTCTCCCAAATTTGAATCTTTTAACTCTTTGCTCACCTTTACCTCCCAATTGAGTTCAAAGTCTACTGATTTTACTTCCACAACTTCTCTTGTATGAATATCCCTATCCCCTTCCTTCTTACTCCCTCACTCACTGTCCTACTAAAAACTCTCATTAATACCCATTTATATTATTACAATAACATTGAAAAGGTCTTCCTACTTTCACTTCCTTTCACTTCAAATTTATCCTTCATATCATAGCCAGAATAATCTCTCCCCTATACATGGATGTGACTCTACTGCTCGAAAATCTCTGTGGCTCCCTACTGCCTAAAGAATAAAGTTCAAATCTCCTTTGTCTCATGTTCAAAGCTCTCCATAATTAACTGGTCTTTTTTATTCTAGTCTGTAATTTCATTTTATTCCACCACACATTTTACTCCATCCAAAGAGGTCTATTCACTTCCCCTAGAAATAATACTCTGCTGTCTTTTTTTTTTAATGCTGTTCCTTACAAATATAATTTCCTCTGTATTTGTCAAATCTTGCCCATGCTTAAAAGCACAATTTAATTGCTTTTCTGGGAAGCATTCCTTGATTCTTGATCAGGAATAACCTTTCCACTCAAGACCTCAGAAAGCACTTAGTTTGCAATTTTCCAATGTGTTTATAATATTGCATGATTAATTTAATCAATCAGTATTAATTAAGCACTTACTATGTATCAAGCACTGTGATATACACTGATACAAGAATATCCTGTTCTCAGGCAGCTCACATACTGATAGTGAAGACAACGCACGCAAGCAAACTAAACCTTTATACTTATAGTAATGGGAAGTAATCTCAGAGGGAAGGCATTAGTAGCTAGGGACAAGGAAAGGCCTCTTGACAAAGATGAGATTCAAGCTTTGAAGCTGGGGAAACTCCCACAAGTCAGAGGTGAGGAGAAAGATTGGTCTAGATGTGGGGGGTATCCAGTAAAAAGATTGGTCTAGATGTGGGAAGTATCCAGTGAAACCGCACAGTCAGGAGATAGACTGTCTCATTTGAGGACGAGCATATAGGCCAATGATACCAGACCAAAGAATTTTCAGAAGGAAGTAAAAGTATGAGAAGACTGGAAAGGTAGAATAGAACCACCTTCAAAAGTCAAACAGAAGATGTTATATTTGATCTTGGTGGTAATAGGGAGTCACTGTAGTTTGTTGGTAGGAGGTTGACTTGGTCAGATTTGACTTTAGGAAAATCACTTTGGCAGCTAAGTAAAGGATGGATTAGAATAAGGAGGGACTTGACTCAGAGAGGATGTCTAAGAAGACATCTTAACCTTTTGCTCCAAGAGGGGCAATTTAACTGTCCTATTTAAACTTCCCAGCACCTAGCAGAGAGCAAGTATTTTTTTTTTTAAGGTGTCTAGTCCAGTCCCTTCATTTTACTAAGGAAGAAACTGAGGCCTGGATGGAGTTAAATTATTTACTACAACATATAACAGCCAGGACTAGAACTTAGTATTCTTGTTCACAACCCAACACTGTCTCCTCTATATCCTGGATACTGACACAAGTTAACACAGGTACAAGTAGTCCTGCTGCTGTAAGAGAGGATTGGATCACAAATAGGAACGATCCCTCCTCAATAAATCATTACAACATATTTGATCTGGATCGAGAAATGAAATGAACTCTTAGCCCTCTCTAGTACCTGTAGCTAGGAGGTGAGAGTACAAATAAACATGTTTACAAATCACACAGATACTGAAAAATCTTGTTTCAAAATAAACAAAATTCTGTAATTTATAAGAGAGGCTGAATTAGGGGCATGGAGAGATAAAAATCAGTCATAGGTATATACTCCCATTGAGCAATCACTTTTAATACTAACCAATGGGAATTTACTGAATATCTGTTCTGTACTATGAGAGGCAGGGTGACATTGTGGGAGGAGCCAGGAGAGTTCTGGGTTCAAATCTTGATTCTGACCCTTACAAATTACATAAGGAAGAGCAAGTGTCAATTAACCACTATAAGACTCAGTTTTCCTACCTGTAAAATGGAGATAACAATACCTGGAGTACTTGCTTCATAGGATTGTTACCAACCAGAAACCACTATATAAAGGTCAACTAGTATTATTACTACCGATAATAATAACAATAAATAAAGAAGGCATGTGGAGGATATTAAAAGGTATCTAGTCCCTACCCTCATGGAGCTTACAGTCTAGAGAGGGAAATGAAGACAATTAGCAATATAAGGCAATGCTTTTAATAGGTGGTGGACTTGTTTTCTTTGTAACAGGTATTTAATAAATTTTGTCTTAACCAACTGAAATAATCCTAGTAGAAAAACGGCTATTTAAAAGAGGAAAACCAAAGGGCAGGAAAAAAATCTGGCCAGCTGAATAGATTTTGTTAACCTAAACAACATATGTTCACCCAGTTGTGTAATTAACTTTCAAAAATTTAGCAGCCTACACAAATATTTGCCAACTTGGCTGATGTCAGTGAAGAGCAAGGAACAGCATTATCTTCTCTATGAAATGTCAGACCCTTTAGAGGTTGTCTAAGACCAGTTTCAACACTACCTTGAACAAAATCCTCTGTGGAGAAAAGACTCTAGCACCAGCAGAGGTTTCCATCATTAAGAAGGGTTCTTATAGAGTTTTTCTTTTATTCCTAGAAATGGTAGAACTTCTCCCTTCCAAGCCCTGCTCCCCATCCTTCTTTCTCTACAACCTGTCATTCATCCCAGATTTAAGGTTAACTGCCATGGTCCAGCTGAGAGTTTCCAGAAGCCTCTCTAAAACAGAAAGGAGGTGGGAACATTCCCCAGTCCTGCACATTCCAGTCTCTGCCCGCCAGGGCTGGGCATTGAGAACCTCATTCTTTCAAAAGAATACCACAAAAGCTAGTGTCATCAGCCTGATGCAGGCGAAGGGGAATGGAGGGAGGGAAGAAGAGAAAGAAATGGAAAAAAAAAAAAACCATGAATTCTACTTTACATCCTGTCACTGCACTCAGGAAGTACATAATAACTCTGTTATCTTAATTCCTAACAGGCTCAGCACTCAGAAAAACCCACCCCCTCTTCCATTTTCCTGAATTTGTTGGCAGAGAGATAATTATCCAGCTACCCAGCCAGAATATGCAATTTTGGGTGCCTCTTCTCTTCCCCTTGTCTACCACCACTACTTCATTAATCACAAACTTATAACTTGTAAACAACATATATTTTTGGTCTTATCTATGTATTGGTCCCATGTATAGACTTTAATTATCCACAGGGTCATGTATGATTTACTC
>JAQQSW010001190.1:0-21093 GCA_028646575.1 Pseudocheirus occidentalis
GGGGAGGGCAGGGTCTGGGGGAGGGATGCTGAAAGCACACACTTCAGTAAAGGGAGAGGGACAGGGTAGAGAACAGAACAAGGAGGGGAGGGATAGGAAGGAAGGACAGAGGATCACTGTCACAATATGTCTACTACAAAGATGTCCTGTATAATCACACATCCATAGCCTGTATTGAATTGATTGTCCTTCCAGTGGGGGTGGGTGACAAGGGAGGAATTGAAAGAATCTAGAATTTAAAGTTCTGCAATACCTGCAACCAGGAATTAAGATATATAGGGGCTGGGATAGGGAAACCCTCCCTGCCCTACCAGAAAGTTTAGAGAGCAGATCAGGGGAGGGGCTTTACAGTGGGATTGCTGTTTTGGGGTTGGGGCGGGGGAAAGATGGGGAGAAAATTTGCAATTCAAAAATCTCATGTAAATGAATGATATAAACAACAACAAAATTTATTTAAAAAGGAAAAAAATAAAATAAAATTCAAATGAGGAAAAAAAGTTTGCAGATCCCATACATGATTTTACGCCACCAATTAATGGGGGTGGAGAGAAAGGAAGGGAGAAAATCTGAAACTCAAGTGATTCTGTAACTTAATCTTGTAAACTAAAAATAAACAAGTCAATAAATCAAAAAATATATATATATTAACATAAAAAATTAAAAAATGTAAAAATTTTAAAAAACTCTTTATAACCAGCCATACTATCTCTCCTGAGCTCCAGAGTCCCACATCTTTAATTGTCAATTGGACATTTCCAAACAAATTCAATGTAGGCCTTTCAAACTTAAGTCCAGATTAGAATCTCTCCCAATTCCCCTTTCTGTCAAAGCTACTACCATATCTCTAGGGTCACTTAAGATATCTGTCTATTGGACATCTTAAATTGGATGACCCAGTGACATTTATTTTCAACTCAGTATATCCAAAAGTGAAAATCATTATCTTAATTCCCCCAATCTTTTTCCTCTTTCTATCTCCTCTTGCCGGTATTTGTGCAACGGGCTCCTAGTTTTTCTTCCTCCTAGTGTCTTCCTTCTCCAATCCACATTCCATAAAACAGCTAAAGTCATACTCCTAAAGAGCAAGACTGAGTCTGCTTAAGAAACTTCAGTCACTCTTTACCAGAACATAACATATTCCCGTCAGGCATTTAATCCCTTTACAATCTAGTTCCTATCTACTTTTCCAGACTCATTACACACTTCCCTTTATTCATTCTAAGGTTCAAATAAAGTGGTTCACTTATTATTTCACACCTGACATCACAACAAGCTTCCCATATCTCCAAGACTATATACCTCATATGTTGCCCCTACCCATCCTTAGAATGTTCTTATGAACCTCTGCCTCTTGGAATCCCTAACCTCCTTTAAAGATCAGCTCAAGAAATTTCTGTTACTACCGCCTTGTGTATACATTGTTTTACCTGACAGAGTGTAAGTTCCTAGAAGCAGGAACCATTACATTTTTGTCTTTGCCCAGCCCTGTGCCTGGCATATGGTAAACACAATAAATGTGTACTGACTGATGCCACTCCCCAGCTTTATAAAACAACAAAAATAAAAAAAACTGCAATGGCCCTTCAAGGTTTATGAGATTAGTTCAAATTCCTTATCTTCCCCATGTTTACATGGGCTCAGGTCAGTGTATTAGCTGTTCCAAAAGGAAAAAAGGATTTCCATTCTGCCTTAACGTCTTTACTTATACCATTTTCCTTCTCCATCCTCCCCAACTATTCTAACCTTAACCAAACTTAAAGACTTATTATGTCTCTTCTCTTTCAAGTCTTTTTCAATTACTTCAACTGATATCAATAGTTCATTTCTCATAACTCCTGTATCTCGTTTTCTGTACTGCTATACCACACAACTGAGCATCTGATTACATAAGACTTCTTTCCATTGGTCCCTAATAATTTCTCACCTGTAAGTCTAAACCTCCTCAAAGAGAATGCAAATTCTTTGTGAAGAGAGACTGTGTCATCACTTCTTTTGGGGCCTTCTCCACTCTAGTGGCCCAGTGATGTATAATAATCAGCACAAAACTTGTCACAGAGAAAATACATATGCATATTTATATGTATACACTCAGACATGAGCAACTGTTAGTGAACAGAAAGATAAGACAAGTTGCTACCACTCCCTAGTCTGGATATATGTTTGATATATTCTAGGATTATAAAATTTTGCCTATCTTTAAGTAAACTGCTGAAAAGAAACGCCAGGGCAGACCAATAAATCCAGCTGTATACAGACAATCAAACACTAGGTAAAGAAATTTTAACCACATTAAGTAAAAACTGATAAATAATAGGATGATATTACTAAGCCATAGTCAAACACAAATGAAGAAGATTCAACAATGATCTTTATTATTCCTGACTTTTATGTTTATATTTGTACCAGGTTAATTATGGCTAACTTCAGCAATCCCAGCCATCCTCCACCCAACCTTCAAATGGGAGGAAGTAAATATAGAATATTCAGGCTACAGAAAAAAATAAAACAAAACAAACTGGTATAAACAGATTCTTTAAGGTCTAGTAAAAATATAAAATATAAATACTGCATGACTGGTAATGGATAAAGTTAAACATGAAAATTACATTGCATCTCATCCACATTAGATTGTTGACAACAGTATTGTTTTGCAAACTACACTAAATTTGATGAAATCTTATCTGCTTTATAAGGCTACTAAAAATAGCTCAACATAGATTGCTACTTGGTTATTCACGTTTTTTTTTTAATCAACAAGGAAACTTCACAATGAATTTGCTACCTACTCAACTTTAGCATGTTTGACTTCTCCATCCTAGGTTCTTTGTCAATCTGGCATATAGGTTGCTCCCTCTCTGCTTTCCAAAACACTCCTAAAACCTTGAGGTAATACATCATTCACGACATAAACTGGAAAACAGCTACTTGGCAAATGTTAGGCAAAATACCAATAATAGTGAGCTAATGCGTTCTGAATGACTGTACAAATTTCAAATACAATCTTAGAGTACAGACAGAAATCTGTGACTAGATGGAAATACAGAACTTCAGAATTGGAAAGGACTTTAATGATCCAGTTTTTTTTTTCTTTGCTTTGGTCTAACATCTTATTTTGCAGCTATAAAACAGATTCAAAAAGCACATAGCTATTTGCATTTGTGAGTATGACTTGTTTTTTTAAAATTTGTATTGTTGCATCAAAACTTTGAACGCTATAGGACCTCCATGAGATTTGTGGTAAAAATGAAGTAGGTGAAGACTTCATGTAGTCCAAATTAAGATAGCAAGTGGAGAGACTACTGATTTAGATCATAAATATATGGAAAATGGAGGCAGATAAAAAAGGAGAATAAGTTGAAATACATTCTGGGCCATGCTAAATAGAACTTTTAATAATCCCAAAGTGCTCCTTAATGCAAAGTCCTACCATTTCAATACAAATATTCTCCAGGTGATATATTAAGTCTATCAGAAGAAGAATGAAAATTTTAATTCCTGAAAGACTCAAATGGCACATATTGGGTGTAAGAAGGCTACAGTATATTTCATAATAAATAGCCAGTAACACTTGTATAATGCTTTAAGGTTTGCAAAAGGCTTCACAAATCTCACCTTATATAGTTTTTTCAACTCTGGGAGGGGTAGGTGCTATTATTCCGAGGAGGAAACTAAAGCCCGAAAGAGGAAAAGTGATTTACCCTAGGATCACATGGCTAGATGAGTATCTGAGACAGGATTCTAAACTCATGTTTTTCAGACTCCAACCCCAGTGCTGTACTTACTGTGCCATTTAGCTGCCTCATCAAATGATTTGTACAGAAAAATCATAAAAGACTGCATAAGGGACATGAAGAATTAGTAAATATATGGATTGGTCATGTATCAAGAATGTCCTAAGAATAACCTGAGCTGTGGTGGTTATCTATAACTAATCAATCAAGAAGCATTTATTGATTGCTTACTCTCAGAAAGTCATTCAAGAATCATCAAGCGTTTCTGTGCCAGAAACTGTGCTAAGTGCTAGGAATACAAACATAGGCAGAAAAGAGTCCCTGCCCACAAGGAAATTGCATTCTAACAGGGAAGGACAATAAATAAAAGGAGATGTGGAAAGAACAGTGAAGCACAGGGGCGTGGGTAGAGATGTTATGAGTTAGGACAGCAGAATGAAGGTAAGGTTGGGCTGGGCCTACTCCTTAAAATGGAGGTTATGGGAATAAGTCAATGAGAGGGAGAGACTATGGCAGTAGAGGGCACTTTTAATGAGTAAATTCCAGGACTAGAGTGAGTTTCTAGGATAAAAAGGATTCTGGGGCATGATAAAGAAAGTCTTATGGAAATGAGTTAGGAAAAATTTTAGCCTGGAAAGGGGGGGGGAAGGGGGTGGGGAGAAGGGGGGGAGGGAGAGAGAGAGAGCGAGAAGGAGGGAGGGAGGGAGGGAGGGAGAGAGGGAGAGAGAGAGAGAGAGAGAGAGAGAGAGAGAGAGAGAGAGAGAGAGAGAGAGAGAGTGTGTGTGTGTGTGTGTGTGTGTGTGTGTGTGTGTGTGTGTGTGTGTGTGTGTGTGTAGAGCACATTCCCTTCTGTTCCCTTGATTGCTTGAGGTGCCCTTCTCTGGATCATTTCCAGTTTCAGTCTTTCCTGGGGAGCAACAGCAAGAACAAGAGGCAATATTTTTAAGGCTCAAATGAATCTTGATTTTGCAAAATGGTTAAAAAAATATGCTTCCTCTTTTGTTCTAGAGCTATTCTTGACTCTGCCAAGAATCTTGCTGGTTGGTCCTTTGGCTAAAGAAAGAACATCCAGCTGGTGTCTTCGAGGAATATTCTACAGATTCCCAGCTCCTTTTTATTGATAATTAAAAAAAAAAAAACTTGAAGCCCATCATTTTATAAGTACATTCTTTAAGTACAGTTTGTCAGGTGAGGCATAAAACAGAAAATTATGAAACACTGTAAATATGCTACACCATAATTATTCCCATTTCTTCGTTGCAACTCTGATCTTTGAAAAATGGCATATTTTGATATTTTTAACCATAAAGAATCCCTGGGAAAACACTGAATTTTTAAAAAACTTTTTTCTGTGTTGAGCAGCTCATTGAGCCTTTGAGTTCATACTTGCTAAACCTAACTGTATGCCCTTGGGTAAAGCATTTTATTTCTCTGGACTTCACTTTACTTATCTGTAAAATGAAGGAACTGGAGTGTAAGTGGACAAAATAACAACAAAAAACTTAACTGAACACTGTGTTATTACAATAACAAACCTTTTTTTGCCAGAGAAGAGTTGAGAAATCATGTCTCTTTGTAGTAGTGGGGCACTATGGATGTAGGAAACAGTATAGACTGTCAGATATAAATGATTTATTGACTGTTTTTGCTGAACTCTCTCCTCTTTCTTTTAAAAACTATTACTGAGTAGGAGAGGAAGGTAAACAGTTGAAAATGAAGGATCAATCTCACCCTTTAGAATGATGTATAAATATGATGGAGAACTACCATGCTGTAAGAAATGGGGAAACAAATTATTTCAAAACATCATGGAAGGACTTATACAATGACAACACTGTAAACAAACAACTTAAAAATCTGTAAGAACTATGATCTCATTTATGATCTCATTCCAGAAGACTGATGAATGAATTCTATCCATTACAGAATGGTGATAGATTTAATGTATGTAATGAGGCAGACACACACACAAGTATATTTGTATATAGCCAGAGGAAGAATTTGCTTTGCTTGACTATACATATTTGCTACAAGAAATGTCTTTTCTTCCTTTTTTTTTAAAAAATGGGGTGAAAGGTGGAAATAAGAAAAATAGATTTCTGCCCATTTTTTTTTTAAAAATAGGAAGGTGGGGAATGCTAAAGATATAAAATGTTATATGTAGAGCCCAAGTATTCAATTTGTTTTTCATTTTGGACGCAATTTTAAGAAATGTTTAGGAAGCAATTATTAAACATCTACTATTTGCCAAGCACCATGGTAAGTCCTGGGGATACAATGAAAAAACAAAAGGACAATCCCTCTACATGCACCCTTTATCTCTTTAAATTCTCTCTTTTTCTCCAACAGATGACTCCAATAATATGCTCGCTCTAATCTTCAATTTCTCTAACTACTGGCTCTTTCCCCAATGCCCAGAAACATATCCATTTCTCCCTCATTATCAAAATAGGATAAGATAAAATCAATTAAAAAACCTTCACTGCCATTCTCTGTTAGCTCTCAGCCTTTATTTTCTCCTTTGCTCCTCTACTTAAGCCCTTTGAAAAAGTCATCTAAACTCAGTACCTACAATTACTCTCTTCTAAACCTGCTACATACAATCTGGCTTCCTATTTAATCATTCAGATGAAACTGTTCTCTATAAAGTTGTCATTTAACTCTTAACTGACAAACTGATGGTCTTTTAAAAAATCCTCATCATCTTCTTTTCCTGTAAATTCTTTCCTCTCTAAGGTTTATACTGTCTTGGATCTCCTCCTACCTGTCTGATATCTTCTGAATGTCCTTTGCTGGAACTTTATCCTGCATATACCCTCTTTCTGTAGTTGTCCCAAGTCTCATCTTGGGCCCTACCTTTTTTCCCCTTAAACTTTTGTTTATTTTTTAGTTTACATCATTCTTTTCCACGAGATTCTGAGCTACAAATTTTATCCCCATCTTTCCCGTACCCACTACGCCAAAAGAGTGATCCCACTGTAAATCCCCTCCCCTGATCTGCTCTCTCTCCTATATCCTCCCCCATCCTCCCTCTGACTTTTTGGTAGGGCAAGACAGATCTCCCTACCCCAGTGCCTGTATATCTTTTTCCCAGTTGCATGTGAATAATAATAATAATATTAATAATATATACATATACATATATTTTAACATTTGGTTTTAGAACTTTAAATTCTAGATTCTTTCCCTTCCTCCCTCGTCACCGACCCCCTCAGGAAAGACAAGCAATTCAATACAGTCTGTACATGTGTAGTTACACAGAACATTTCCAAAATGGACATACTGTGAAAGACTATATTTCCCTCCTTTCTATCCCACCCTCCACTTGTTCTATTTTCTATGTTGTCCCTGTCCCTCTACAAAATTGTGTGCTTCTAACAACCTGCCTCCCCCCCAACCTGCCCTCCCCTGCATCATGCCCATTTTCATCCCCTTCCCCCTTACTCTCCTGTAGGGCAAGATATTAAATTTCCAGTGTGTGTCATTCCTTCCCTAAGCCAAATTCAATGAGAGTAAGGTTGACCCATTCCTTTTTGCCTTCTTGTTCCTGCCCTCCATTGTTAACAGTTTTGCCTTGCCTCTTCTTTATGAGATGATTAACCTCATTCTACCTCTCCCTGTCTCCTCTCATTCAATTCCTCTCCCACCTTTCGATTTCACCTTTTAAAATATCATCCCTTCCTATTCAATTGATACTGTGCCCTCTATGTACACATATATACACACATTCACACACACACACACACACACACTTATATTCCTTTCACCTATACTCATACTGAGAAAAGTTATATACAATTATCATTTTTCCATGTTGGCATGTAAATAGTTCAACTTTGATAAGTTCCTTATGATTTCTTTTCCATGTTTTCCTTTTCATGCTTCTTGTATTTCAGTGTCAAATTTTCTATTCAGTTCTGATTTTTTTTAAAATCAGGAATGCTTAAAATTCCTCCACCTCACTGAATGACTATATTTTCCCCTGGAACATTATACTCAGTTTTGCTGGGTAGGTGATTCTTGGTTTTAATATTAGCTCCCTTGATCACTGGAATATCATATTCCAGACCCTTTGATCCCTTAATGTAAAAGCTGCTAGATCCTGTGTTATCCTGATTGTCTTTCCACAGTATTAAAACTGTTTCTTCTTGGCATCTTGTAATATTTGCTCCTTGACCTGGGAACTCCAGTACCTGGTTATAATATTACGAGGAGTTTTCTTTTCAGAATCTTTTTCAAGAGGTGATCAGTAATTTCTTTCAAGTTATATTTTGCCCTCTGATTCTAAAATGTCAGGGCAATTTTCCTCGAGAATTTCTTGAAGCATGATTTCTAGGTTCTTTTTTTGATCATGGTTTTCAGATAGTGCAATAATCTTTAAATTGTCTCTCCTGGATCTATTTTTCAAGTGAGTGGTTTTTTTCAAGGAGATATTTCACATTGCCTTCTATTTTTTTCATTTGTTTGGATCTATTTAATAGTATCTTGGTTTCTCATAAAGTCATCTGTTTCCATTTGCTCCACTCTAACTTTGAAGGAATTATTCTCTTCAGTCAATTTTTGAGATTCTTTTTCTATCTGGCAAATTTAACTTTTTAAGGCATTCTTCTCCTCTTTGGCTTTCTGGACCTCTTCTGCCATAAGTTAATCTATTTTTTAAGGTGTTATTTTCTTCAGCCAGGTTGTTGACTCTCTTTTCATGATTTTCTTGCATCATTCTCATTTCTCTTTCCAGTTTTTCCTTCACTTCTCTTACTTGGTTTTTAAAATCCTTCTTAAGCTCCTCTATGGCCTGTTTACATTCTTCTTGGAAGTTTTTGGTGCAGGAGTTCTGACTGTGTTTTGTCTTCCTCCTGTTCTAATGCTTTGATCCTTTTTGTACCCCAAAAAGGAATCTAAAGTTGGATTGCTGTTCTTACTTTGCTTCCTTAACCTGCTCACATTCCCAGTCAATTCCTTGACTTTTGGGTTCATTAGAACTCTGCTTCCAGAGGGGGATATTTATCCCAAATCGCTAGGGTTTTTGCAGCTGCCAGAGCTATTAGAAAGCCACCGTCTCTGCAGCCTCCACCAGCTTTGGCTCACTGATCATACACCTCAGAACCACTACCAAAGACCGCAATCCCAATCCAGGCAGGTTAAGGCAAGAGTGCTTAGCCTCTGAATGATAGCTTGGACCCCCCCAGCAATCTGCAAGCCAAGAGCTCTGAAGCAGCCACATGGAGGCGGCTGCAGGGCCACTGCCTGCTGCTTCTTGCCCTGGGGGCAGATGGCCAGACTCTCTCCCCCAAATTTAGCCGAGTTCCACTAACCTTCACTTTGTTCTAGTTTCTTATGGGTTGAGAAGTCTGGAAAGCACCACAGCTGCCAATGATCTGCATTCCTGAAAGCTCCAGCTGCAGCTTGCTCTAGCCGCCCCTAGGGCTATCGCCATGGGTCCATGCAATGTTGGTTTGGGCTCCCAGCATGCTGCAATGAAACCCTTCCCGTCCACCTGCCAGGCTGCCTTCAGTGGGAGCTTTGTTACTCTGCCATTTTGTGGGTTCTGAAGCTCTAAAATTTGTTTAGAGTCATATTTTATAGGTATTTGAGGTGGTTATGGGGGGAGCCATGGAGTTCTCATGCTTCTAAGCCGCTATCTTGACTCCATCCCCTGGGCCCTTCCTTTTTTTTTGTCTCTATTCTGTCTCTCTTGCTGATGTCATTCACTCCCAGAGATTTGATTAACATCTCTAAGCAGATGATCCATGTGATATGTAGGTGTCTTAAAACTGTATAAAGACTTTTCAGACACTGCATATTGAGAGATCAGATGATCCTTACTGTATTAAATCTCAGTCAGAGCAATAAGCACTCTTTACCCACTTGGATTTTCCTTGTTTTCCATTCCCTCTCTATGCATTACACTTAACACTTGCAGAACAGTTAAAATACTTGCCTAGGATAGCTTCAGAGTTATCTTTAATATTACAGGCTAAGAAAACAGTAGCTGAGCTTGTTAGTAGCTAAGACATCTAATTGGACTCAGAAGGTAGCCCAGTTATGTAGCAATGTCAAAGGATAACAGACAAACAGCTTGGATACTCCATTGGTATGAAATTAACATTAGAACACCCTATAGCATGATGGGTGAAACCCTAGTGGAAGACATATGGGAAGATCACAGATAAGAATGACTCAGGGAAGAGAGCATAAAGATGGGATGAGATGTGTATCACTAGAAGTACTCACACAGAATAAAACCACAAAAAACAGTGCCTAGTTTTATCAATTCACTGCCTATTTTCTAATTTTAATTTTGTTAATCTCTTAATCGATTGAACATTCCCATCTTCTCTAATTGTTTTTTTAAAAAAGAAATTTGTTTCTTTCCTGTTTTTTTTTTAAGTTCCAGGATCAATCTGCTGATTTGTCCTTCCTTGTCTTGAAGAGAAAAATATTTGGGTAATTACATATTTTATATATAAAAACATATTTTATTATAATCCATTTCTTTCATAATTTTATATTTTATGCACTGAAACCATAATTCTAAGAAGGGGACCACTATTTTCACCAGAATGCCAAAGGGGTCCATGACATTAAAAGGTGTAATAACTTCTGCTTTAGACAGATAAATTTTCCCCTGAAGATTGCCTTGGCTGGATCTCCAAAAAGTTTTGGTATGCTGTCTCACTGTTGTCATGTCCTTTGATGACATTATTTGTTGTTTCTATGATTTGTTCTTCAACCCAGCAATTCTTTAGGATTAAGTTATCTGGTCTTTCATTTTTAATCCTTTCTTAAAAGGCCTTTTCCTTTATTAAATGTAATTTTATTTTTTGGTGTCCAAAAAAAAGATGTGTTAATATCTCTGCTTTTCCAAATTTTTCTGTGAGATCTTGAATGCATGGTCAGTTTGTGTAGTTCCAAAGGTAGTAGCAAAAAATAGGTATATTCCTTTCTGTTCTCATCAGTTCCACAAGTCTTGAGATAAGGCATTTGAAAAATTCCCTTTAGCTGAGATTTCTGTTTTATTACCTCCCATTTAATTCATAATTCACAAAAGCTAGATATGTAGTGAATTTAAAGGCATGAACTTTTTAAAGTGTGAGGTATCTGAGAACTATTGGAGGGCAGAAAGACTAAAATTGAAACTGCAATGTCTTCTTTGGGGTGTTACTGTAGACTGCGAACACTCATAAAAACAGTGACTTACAGGAGCAACAAGTGCAGTTTCTGACATGTCTATATTTTCTGTTATCGAGGATATGCCCTGTGTTAATAAGAGCTATTTCAAGTTTAAGGATCCTTCAGAGGATCATTTCTTAAGACCTTAACCAGAAATTCTTTTCAATAACTTGCACAGGCCTCTGAGTTTACTCCTGTATTATCAAAACTGTACAACTGAACACTATGGAGATAAGCAAACCAGACACCTAAGAATTAAATTCATTTGAATTGCCTGTGATAAATATTTGTGATAGCACACTACTGGCAACAGTTTTCATCCAATTATCTGAGTCAGAGAAATCTTACCATTCAAAAACCTCAGATCAGAGTTTGTTTTAGTTAAATATAGCCAGTAAAAATACTGAATGGGAGGAACATAAAACTTTAAAAGGTAAGAAAGATCTTAAGACAATTTGTGGATGGCAGTGAAGCAAAAAACTTTAAAAAAATCCCAGAGTCAATTTTAGTTGATTCTAAGAAACAATTAGTGACTTCAGCAAATTAGCACAATAGAAAATAAATCCATGGGGCAGCTAGGTGGAGTAGTGAATAGAGTAGTGGCCCTGGAGTCAGGAGGACCTGAATTCAAGCTGTGTGACCTTGGGCAAGTCATTTAACCCCAATTGCCCTCCCCCCTCCCCCAAAAGACATAACTCAGAAATGTTTAATGAAATCGATAAAAATACAATACAGCAGAGACAATGTTAACTTGTGGTTTGATTCTAATCACTTAACACAAAAACTAGCCATGTGACCTTGGGCAAGTCACTTAACCCCAACTGCCCTCCAAAAAAGAGCAAAAAATAAAAATTAAAAAAAAAAGTTAAAAAAAATCCATGTAAATCATCAGCCTATTACCAACAAAACCCAAAATTATGGGAGAGGGGAGAAGGGATGATGGACTCAAATGATCTAGGAGAGCAGTAGTAGCCCTGGGTGCAACTGGGGGTGGTGGTGGTGTTGAATAAAAATAAGAGGGCAGTTTAAGTGTAAGGAAAAGAGAAGAAAATTTTGAAAAACCATTCGCACATGTTTCATTAGTTGTGTAATTGAATTAAAGTCATAGTGATTACATTATTTTCCAAATAAACACACAAAATGCAAGTTACAAGCAATGAGTGGTCAAATTCACTGACTGGTCTTAACAAGCATGTGTTGGCAGGTGAGCATGTTGTGCATCGCTGGGAAGTCCAACATGCACTGACAGGAATATGTGCGTGTAATGATTTGTTTACAATATAATACTATATGATTACATGATGCAATATTATGTTATCAAAATTTCAATGCAGGAAAAAAGTTACAATAAATGATTAAACTTAAAATGCTTCATTTAAAAATGTATGTTATATATTTTTTGAAATGATGTAAATGTCAAAAAATGTTAAAGGGTTACAAAAAGTAGATTTATGGGAGGGGTGCTGAGTAAATTTTTTTTTTTTTGAAAAGTAGGTCAAATAAGTCTGGGAATCTCTGATTTAGAGGAACAAAGTCAAGAATCTCAAGGGAAAGAAAATAAAAAAGTAGGAATAAAGGATACCTGGCATTCTCTCATCTATATTACACAGTAGTAATAATTAAAACTAATTTGATACTAGTTAAAAAATAAAATGTTGATCAGCGGGATAAATTATGTACATTACAAAAGAGAAGCAAAAATAGCTTAGCATTTGAGAAAGTGAAAGACCCTAATTCCCGGTGTCAGCATCCAATATTTTTTTTAAATTACTGGAAAACACCAGGAAGTAGTCTGCCAGAAATTTGGTTTAAACCAAGATCTCAAACCATATACCAAATGCGATACACAGGACCAAGATTTAGGGAGAAAGGAAATATGTTTCCCAATTATGTGATAGGGGAAAAGTTAATGACTTAGATAAGCCATGGAAAGGATCAGAGGATAACAGAATTATAGATGTGAAGCTGAAAGGAACCTTAGAGGCCAGAGTCTAACACCCTCATTTTACACTTAAGTAAACTTAGACTAAGAGAGGTTAAGTTACTTGCCCACGTGGCTGAGGCAGGATTTGATCTCCTCTTCCTGACTCTAAGCTCAGTTCCACTGTGCCACCTAGCTACCTTACAAATAAATGACAAATAAAATAGACAATCTTGATTTAAACTAAAAAGATTTTGTACAAATAAAGCCCAAAGGGCAAGAGGTAGATGGGGGAGCAGGAGAGGGGGGCGGGGAGGAATCTTTGTAGTAAGTTTTTCTAATAAAGATCTCATTTCCAAAATATATACCAGGAACTGATTCACATTTATAAGACTTAAAGCTATTCCTCAAAAGATAAATGATAAGAGATAAACTGCAACTCTCAAAGAAGAAACCTAAACCATCAACAACCATATAAAACAGCTCTAAGTCACTTATAATAAGAGACATGCCCATTAAAATAATTTTGAGGTTTTACTTCACAACCATCAGACTGGCAAAAAAGGCAAATGTTGGAGGGGCTGCTGTTAAACAGGCTTCCTAATGCACTGTTGGTGGAGCTTTGAATTAGTTTAGCCATTCTGTAAAACAATTTGGAATTAAACACATAAAGTCACTAAGAGCATACTCAGAGATGACATTACTAGCCTTATACTCAAAGAGATCAAAGAAAAAGGGAACAGACCTATATACATGTAAATAATCATAGCAGCTCTTTCTGATGCAGCCAAGAAATACAGAGAGAGTGACCATAAATAAGGGTGAGGGGGGTTGTTAAACAAATGACAGCATATGAAAGAAATGGATATATATATATATATATTTGCTTTTTGGAGGGCAGTTGGGGTTAAGTGATTTGCCCAAGGTCACACGGCTAGTTTTTGTGTGAAGTGTCTGAGGCCGGATTTGAACTCAGGTCCTCCTGACTCCAGGGCCGGTGCTCTATTCACTGCACCACCTAGCCGCCCCAAGAAATGGAATATTAAAGTGGGGAAGACTTGTGTGAACTGATATAGAGTGAAGGGAACAGAACCTGGAGAATAATTTATATGATAAAACATTGTAAATGCAATTTTTAAAGACTTAGGAGAGGTAGAAGCAGCAAGGTCCCGTAGCTCCCACACCGCCACCCTAAACACCCATAAAATATGAGCCCAGACAAAGTCTAGGACTTTCAGACTTACAAAAATACAGAAAACACATCTCTCACTGAAGGCAGCTCGGCAGCAGGGACGATGGCGGAGGCTGGCCCAGCCTCAAGCCGAGGCCCGGGGCGGTGGGAAGGAGCCGGGCTGGGCTGGGCTGGGCTGAGCTGAGCTGAGCTGAGCCGGGCTGTGCCGCAGCCAGTCTGGAGAGGAGAGGATCTACAGCCTCCAGCACCTCCACATCTGCCAAGGCGTGAAGAATGGGTCAGGAGAGGGGCAGCTCCGGCCGGAGCAGAGACCAGCCCAGCCCAAAATCGCAGCCGTGGCCAGGCTAATTCCTCCTCAATTTTTTTCTCTCCAAGCCTTTTTTTCTTTTTGGAGGGGAATGCAGGGAAACTGGGATTACGTGAATTGCCCAAGGTCACATGGCGTGTATCTGAGGTGAATCTGAACTCAGATCCTCCTGACTCCAGGGCCAGTGCTCTATTCACTGTGCCACCTAGCTGCTCCTCTCCTAACTCTTAAGTCTATCTACTAATTGATATTTGGCTTTTCCCTTTTCCTAATTTGCACCATGTCCCTTGTGAATATCTCCACAGTTGGCAATTTCTTTGCATCTCCCCCAAATTCAAAGCAGCAGAATTCTCCTTATTCCCCTAACCTTGCTGTGATGAAGAATGAGTCCTGGTCACTAAACTGTGGGCATCCTGGGCCTTCTCTTTTCCCTTTATTTCACTTGGTGACTCTCACCTCTACTCCAACAATTCACAAATCCTGCCCTAACCAAAAGCCTTTCAGACATCTTGAACTGGATGTCCAGTAGACATCTTGAACTCAACATGTTCAAAAGAGAATTCCTTACCTTTTCTCCTAAACTCTCCTACTTTCCAAACTTCCCTATTACCACCATCCTCCCAGTCCCCAGGCTCACAGCCTAGCTGTCATTTTCTATTCCTCACTCTCCCTTGCCCCTCATATTCAACCTGTTGCCAAGGCCTGCTGATTTAACCTTTGCAACATTCTTCAAATATGCTGATACTTCCACCAGCCTACTAAAGGTTTACTATATTACAGCAATAGCCTGCTGGATTAGTCAGTCTGCTGAAAATCTCTCCCCACTCCAGTCCATTCTCCATTCAGGTATCAAAGTAACCCTTTCCCTATCCTCCCTCCTTCAAAGGCTCCTTTGCTGACTCGCTTTCCATATAATGCCCCTAACTGTGGGTGTACCCCATGACAGTGCTGGGCCCTCTTGTATTCTGGGTCTTTATTTCTCATTTGGTAAACTTATCAATTCCCATGGGTTATCAGCTTTATGCAGATGATTCTCATCAAATCTATATATTCAGGTATGGTCTCTCTCCAGACAAACATTTCCACCTATCTAGTGGATATTAAAAAGTGGATGCCTTAAGGGCATTTCAAACACAACATGTCCTAAACCCAACATTATTTTTCTTCCCAAATCCTCCCTTTTTCTATTTCTGTTGAGGGCACTATCACCCTTATAAACACCAAGGTTTGAAACCTTGGCTAATAAGGCTATCAGTTACCACATCTCATAGATTCTATCTCTACAATGGTTCTCACATTTGCCTTGGCCTTTCTAGTGCAAAACTCTAGTTCAGGCACTCAGCAATACTGAGACCTGGAGCAGTATAATAACCTCTTAATTAACTCCTTCCTCAGCTCCCTCTCCATTCCAATCCATTGAATACATGGCTGCCAAAGAGATTTTCCTAAAGTGCAGGTGAGATCATGTCACTCACCTACCCTATAAACTTCAATAGCTTCCTATTTCCTCTAGGATGAAATAAAAATTTCAGCTTTTAAGGTTCTTCACAATCTGATCCTAGTTTTCCAACCCTATTTATACATCACTCCCCTTCTTACATGCTATGGTCTAAGCCAAACTGGCTTTCCTTCTGTTCTTCACCCAGGACTCCATCTCCTTTCTCCATGCCTTTGTACTTCCTCTCCCCTCATGCCTTGAATGCACTCCTACCTCACCACCTCTGCCTCTTAAGAATGTTGTTTCCTCTGGTCAACTGATGTATTTCACAGGAAGTCTTTCCTGCTTTTCCCACATGCTAATGTACAACACTTCCTGCTCCCCCCATACTTGTTTGTATGCTTATTGTCTCCCCTGCTAAAATGTAAGCTCTTTGAAGGTTTCTTTTCCTTTTGGGGGAACAGTAGTGGTTGTAACTATATCCACAGTATCTGGCACATAGTAGGTGGTTAATTATTCAGTGACTAACTCCTAGCCTGCTACTATGATCACATAAATAGCTGATAGCAAAATTTCACTTCATGCCCCATACTGAGACCCATCTTTGTATACTGTGTTAAAAGGAGAGCAATACATCATCTCATTCTACTAAAGGGATTGCTGTTCAATCTTTTACTCTGAATTTCAAAGTTCTTTAAAAAAAAATTACATTTGTTTTTACTTCACAATCATTTCTGAATATTCACTTCCATCCCAACACACATATATGTACACAAACAACCCCCTTCCTTGAAACAACAATAACAGCAATGTTATTTCCATGTAATGGAAATTTGTATGAACTGATGCTGAGTGAAGTGAGTAGAACCAGAACATTGTACACAGTAACAGCCACATTGTGGGATGACAAACTTTCACAGACTTGGCTCTTCTCAGCAATGCAAGGATCTAAGACAACTCTAAAAGATGGAAAATGCTGTCCACATCCAGAGAAAGAATTATGGAGTCTGAATGCAGATCAAAGCATACTATTTGCTCCTTTTTTCTTTTGTTTCTTCTTTCTCATAGTTCCTCTTGTTGGTTCTAATTCTTATTTATAACATGACTAATGTGAAAATATGTTTAATATGAATATATAGAGAGCCTATACCAGACTGCAAGAAGTCTTGTGGAGGGGGAAGGGGTAGGAAAGAAAGTGGAAAACTCAAAAGCTTATGGAAGTGAAATGTTGAAAACTAACAATAAATAAATAAATTTTTTTTAAAAAATAGCTAAGCAAAAATAACCATTAAGTTACTTCAACTGGATGTAACTTTGTCTTGTTTCTCATCTCTATATTAAAGGAAGGAGGGTATATTTCATTATCTACTTTCCAGGACCAAGAATAATTAAGATTACTCCAAGTTTGGCTTCCTTCTAATGACTGTTTGTTACTATAGTCATTGTCTATATTGTTCTTAGGGTCCCATTTACTTTATTCTTCATTCATACAAGTCTTAGGCTGGGCCATCTTCAGTTGTCTTGATCTATATCTGACCACTGGACCCAGATGGCTCCTGAGGAGAAAGTGAAGCGGGTGACTTTGCACAGCCCTCCCTTACTTCAATTAACTTCCAAGGCATGGCGTCATCTTCCTGATGCCATTTTCCTCTTTGAGAATGAAGGATAAACCACAACAATCACAACAAATCTTCCATTATTTCTCTGAATTCCCAATATTGTCTATTTCTGACTTTAAAATAACATTCTATAACAGTTAAAAAAAAGAAAAAACAAATTTTTTCTGCTATTACCCAGTGGGTGGGTGCTCATTTTATTTCCAGCTATTTGTTCCCATGATCATATCTACCTCATAATTTTTATAATTTCTAAAGTATTTCTTCCCCCTCCCCCAACACGCTGAAGGTATTATGATGCCCATTTGTAAAATGGGGAAGCTGAACCTCAGAAAGGCTAAACAGTCTGCTTTATTAAGTATTGGGGCTGAGACTCAAACTCTTTTAAAATCTATTTGGGTTCCAATACAACATAGTTTCTTTTTTTTAAAATTGATCTGTTTGTTTACTTTTAGTTTACAAGATTCAGTTCCACAATCTCTTGAGTTTCAAATTTTCTCCCCTCTCTCTCCTCTGCTCCATGGCATCATGAATCAAAGTACAGGATCTTCAAATACTTTCACACTGGACATTAGTCTGCTTGTATAGAAGGAACCAATGGAGTGAACAATGGGAAAAAAGAAACAAAAGCAAATATGGAAAAGAACAATAGCATGTAGATTACTTCAGTCTCCATTTTCTAGGTTGTTCTCTGAATGTAGATATGTCCTTCCATCCTGGGACTTGTAGAGACTTGTAGAGCAACTGTGCATTGCTGAGAAGAATCCAGTATCAAAGTACAACATATTGTTTCAAAGCTCCATTGAAGACAATGTATAAAGAAAACCTGTCATTTTGTAATATAGCAGAAAGTATTCCCTGGATAATGATTTAGAAGACTCACTGTACCAGCATCTGAGCCAAAGATTCTTCCTATCTGTAAAACAGGGAAATACCACCATAATCACCCTAAAATCAAGTAAGATAAAAATTGTAAAGCACTTAGCACAGTGTCTAGCACTCAGTAAGCGCTATATAAATGTTTTTATTATCATCATTATTATTATACAAAGTTGCTATGCAAACCAAAAGAAGTTGACTTGTAACTGTGAAGTACTATAAAAAAGTAAAATAAATTCCAGTAAAATTTATTTTAAAAAATGTTTTTCTAATGAACTTAAGTTTTCCTCTTCTTTCTTTTCTTTTCTTTTCTTACTAGTTTCCTTGGACTCTTAATTTTACTTATCGGCTTCAATTCTACTATTTTAATGAGAATAGTCACTAGTGCGACCCTCCTTCCCTCTTCTTTGGCTATCTAGAGCCCATAGGGTACCAGGTAGGCCCAGATGCCACCCAGGCCCTTCTCCAAAATTCCTGCCAAGGATTCCTTTCCATTTCCAATTCCTAGTTGGATGCTGGGTACTGTCCATCCCCACCTTTGTGGGAATGAACTCAGAATCTTGGCTTCATTCAGACCCTTAACACCTCTCCATATTTCCAAATTGTGATAGGGAAGAACTCTTCAGTGTCTTTGCCTCGCAGAGCAGACGTGGATGCTCACAACACTTTTTAGCTCAGGATTCACAAATTATAATCTTGCTAAGAATAAAGACCACCAGTCCTTTCTCTATACCCTGCAACTTTCCTTGTGCTTCTAGGACTCAGCATTTCTCTATGCCGTCCAGACCCTTGGACACTGCCATTTTGCCTTCTGATGCATTCGTATCCCTAAGCCTTTTCTACCCATCCTGCAGCTAAACCATCCCATATGTGTCTTCCTCAATTCAGGTAAGTTCTCTGAGAGCAAGGACTATCTTTTCTATATATAACTCCAAAGTCTAGCACAGCAGTTGAGATATATTAAGCACCAAATAATTCCTCCATTCATTTTTCTTTATATATATATATTTTTCCATTTGGGTATTTGTAAGCCATGAAAACAAAAAAGGCATACAGTGAAATTCTTCTATACTGCCAAACAACAATCTCTTAAGGGCCAAATCTAAAGGTCTTCTCTTAAGCCTCATCCTTCTTGGCTTCTGTGAAGCCTTTGGCACTGCTGATCCCCTTCTTCTCTTACTGTATTCTCTCAAGGTTTTCTTGATATTCTTCTATGCTCGATACCCTAACTATCATGCTGCTTCTTCTGAGTTTCCTTTGCAGGATCTTCTTCCTAGTCATGCCCTCTACTAATCAGGGATGTCCCACAGAGGACCTGGGACCTCTTTTCTGTTCCCTCTATACTGTTTCATTTAGTGACCTCATCAGCTCCTAAGGATTCAGTTATTCAACTCTATGTATCTATCCCTAACCTCTCTCTTCTGACTCCCAGTCTCCCATCTCCAATTGCCTACAGGATATCCCAAAAATAAAATGGGTGTCTCATAGACATCTTAAACTCAACATGTCCAAAACGTTCATGAACTCTTATCTTTCCCACTCAATCACCCCCCTTTTCCTACTTTCTCTACTACTGTCAGTCAAGGTCACCACCATCCTAGAAGTCACAAAGGCTCCCAACCTGTTGTCAAATACTGCTGATTTTACATTCAATCCATCTGTCATATATGCCTGTTCTGCCCTCTGACACTGCCACCACCCCAGTTCAGGTCCTCATAATCCCGCCTAGACTTTGAATTGCCTGTTGGTTGGTCTCCTTTAACCTAAATCTCTCCTCACTCCAATCCATCTTCTACTCAGTTATCAAAGTGATCTTTCTTAATTGCAGGTCTGATCATGTCATCTCTCCCTCTACCCCCAATAAACTCTAGTGGCTTCCCATTACCTCTAGGGATCAAATATAAAATTCTCTTTACGGCACTCAAAGTTCGTCATAACCTGGTCCCATTCTACCTTTCTAGTTTTCTTATGCCTTACACCTCTCCCATCCTGTGTACCTCTCCCCAGTACTCTTATGATCTGGTGACACTTGCCTCTTTGCTGTTTCTTACACAAGACACTCCTCTCCTGACTCAATGGCATTTTTACTATTTAACCCCCATTCCTAAAATATTCATATTCTTTCTTTCCCCCCTACCTATCTCCCTCCCTCCCTCCCCTCCCGTCTCTGTCTCCCCCATCCCTTTCTCCATCTCCATCTCCTGGCTTTCCAGCATTTAGATATATCTTCTGAAGTGATGTGGCAAATTAAAATGATGCAAAATAAAGAGGCAGGGTGGACAGCTGAGCTTGTTCCAGGGTTAAAAAGATTTTGCTTCAAGCTCTATTTCTGATGGCCGCTGGTTGTGTACCCCTGCTCAAATCATTCTGTGCTTTAGGAAGCTTTCCAATACTACATGCTGTAGAATAGCTGCTGATCTGCACTGACAGATGTGTCATCTGGAGTTTACTATACCAATGCAATCACAGAACTGGTCCAATTGACATAGTGATTATTTACTAACAATAAACCATGAATGGGGGCAGAGCCAAGATGGCGGAGTAGAAGCAGCAAGGTCCCGCAGCTCTCACACCGCCACCCTAAACACCCATAAAATACGAGCCCAGACAAAGTCTAGGAAAGTCTAGGACTCTCAGACTCACAAAAATCCAGAGAACACAGCTCTCCCTGAAGGCAGCTCGGCAGCAGGGGCTCAGCACGGCCGCCGGAGTGGAGGCTGGAACAGCCGAAAGCCGAGACCACGGCCAGGCCTGGGACGGTGGGAAGGAGCTGAGCCGAGCCCCACAGCCAGCCTGCAGAGGTTCTACAGCCTCCAGCACCCCCACATCTGCCAAGGCG